>JANHFK010007468.1:200577-210965 GCA_036250565.1 Sibynophis collaris | reverse complement strand
GAGATTTTGCAATATCCTTCCCATAGGAGTGGGGAGGGAATGGGGATTTTGTAGTATCCTTCCCCTGCCACATCCACCAAGCCACGCCCACCAAGCCACACCATGCCCACAGAATGGGTAGTAAAAAAAATAATAATTTCACCACTGATTGAAGAGCTATCAGTGCAGCCAAGTCACTGGTCAAAGAGCACATTATCACATTAAATAAACAAAAACCGAATAGCTTGTAAATTACTTCTCTCTATTTGTGAGCTGTCCCCAAACTGCTAAACAAACTGACAGTTTACAATCAGTTTGAAAAGGTTTATTTCACTGAAAGATTAAAGTATGGGAGAGAAGTGTATAGTGCTCTATTACTAAATTGTTCCAATCACCAATTCCTCTCCCAGCATTGGTAGAGCATTTTTAAAAACAAACATATGAGTCAGGCTCTCAAATCAGCTCTTCCAAAGTTAGCTTTAAAAATTGCAATTTTTCTTCTCTGTTTGAAGTTGCCTCTCCAGTAAGTTTTGTTGAACCACAAGAAGGAGAACTTCATATAAAAAGATGTGAAGCTTTGAGAAAAGCTCAAAGTTTCCCAGAAAGAATTGTTGATTCAAACCACAGTTTTAAATATCTTAGCTAAACTTGTATAGTCAATCTGCTGAGGTTTGAGCAAAGAGCATGTGTTTAAAAGCAGGGACGCCCAAGTCCATTGGCATGGAGATAAACATATTGAGTAAATCATTTCCATCCATCAAACTGTTTCTTTAATGATGCAGAAGAGAGGAGGGGTCATCCTAGATCCTACTTTCCATCAGAGAGAGGGGGAGGGGGGAGGGAGAGAGGGAGAGAGAGAGAGAGCGCAATCTTCTCAAGAAGGCTGTAGTAGGTTTTTATATAACAAGTCTAAAGTTTGAGAGCTAGTTCGTAAGCTGAAGACTACCTGTAGTAATAACATCTAAGCAATAAGCAACTACCAATGAACAAAACTTTGTACTAGATTCTGTCAAATTTATTGCATTAGAATTTTTTTAGAATCAGAATACACAAAAAGGAAAAGTATACACAAAATTAGCCAGATGTTTGTCTTTCCAATGTTGAACAGCCTTTTGATTGTGAGTTCATTTTCTTTGTCTAGAACTCAATTCTATCACACAGAATAAAACCTTTTCGTGAAATGGAACACTTAATTTCACCTAAAATAAAATGTTAGTTTCACTACATTACCACCAACATAAATGCAATGAGATCATTTCTTGTTGAAAAGGATATAATCTAAACAAAAAGATTACATCTCTTTTTTAATTGGTTAAATAAAACGTGCAAGCCAAAGGAAAAACATACATACAGTATACAGACTGTATTTAAAGGATTTTTTTTTTAAAAAAGCAAAACAAACAAAAACATATCTAAAGTTAAAAGGGCATGCTGGCATTCTAGCAGCCCCCCCTTTCTTTCTCCGCCAATCAGAAGTATTAGCTAACATGCTACTTGAATATTTTTATACTTTACTATGAATATTATTATTCATTCTGTTTGGATCATTTTAATTGTTAGTGGGAAGTACACCCCAAAAGGACAGTACCAGAAACCTCACAGCACCAGAAACCTCAGAAAACAGGGCCAAGAGATTCAAGTCAGCCATTCCCCTTTTAAGAAAACCCCAGGCAAAAGCACCAGCTGAAAGGAGCACTAAGTAGAGCCATTAAGATAAGGGGAATCAGGCTAAAAATAAACTCTCCAAGGTAAATCAAAACTCCCTTTTTCCTGCCTCCCTGACAGGATTAACTCCTAGGACAGGAAAAACAAAAGACCTGGGACCAAGATTAACCCAGGAAAAGAAAACCCAGGGCAATCAGAAAGACATCAAACCCCATCAAGCAGCAGGAGCTTCAAAGGGGATTAAGTATAAAAGGCTCAGAGTCACACTTCCAAGTTTGCTTACAAGCCAGGAAAGCTGGAGCTGTGTCACTACTTTTCTTGCCTTCCTGAATTAAAGGATCCCTTTTCTAGCAGCTGGCTTCCATGTCTATTTCTTCTCAACATCTGTGGCTGCTTCACAGCTGGGAAACGAATACAGGAAATTTTCTTCCAACAGTTTTTGCTGTTTTGTTTTTCGAGTACTTTGGGGCTTTTTTCTCCCATATAATCAGTACTTCTGATAAAGCATTCCTTCTTTACTGTAGCATTTCCAACATTTGTTGCGTATGATTTATCCATCCTAGCAATATAACATCTGTAGAACATCTTCTACCATTTCCCATCAGATTGCAGTTTAGTTGGATTTTATTGATTCCCCTCCACCCAAATATTCCCATTGAGGCTTTGTTATTGCTTCTTTGAAATTTGAGGAGGCAAACTTTACAGAGCCCAAACACATACAGTATAATAGAGACACGTAAAAGTCAGATCTGCCCAGGAACTGTAAATACAATGAGAAACAAACAAGGAAACAGCATGCTTGCAAATAAATATTTACTTGAAATTGGGCATGATTCTATATTTGAAAGGAAAATTATATTTTTTCTATCTCATGGCATATCAAGTCAATATATATATATAAAAGATAAAACATCAGTTTTATCAATTAATTTAGCAAATAAAATGTTGATAGATATATGTAGAAAGAGTAATTTTAAACTGAGGTGCTAGATAAATCATAATGAAAGCAGGAAGATAATATTGCAAGAAACATATTTTGTAAAAACTATAGACGTTTATAATCTGATGCAATGTTCTTATAAAATTGTGCTTAAAAATGAACTTTGCAGTGTATCAAAAGGAACAGGAAAAAGAAAGCACACTGTGAGTCATTTATTGGAACTGATGCAATTTAATGCAAGAGAATAGTAAGTTGCATGCACAGTAACAATCCTTGTTTAAAAGACATGATTACAGTAATGAGACTCATTAAGAAAATTAAAAAATGAGGATTTAGCAATTGGATGGAGAGAATATTTGGACTTGGAAAAAAAACCCCCAAAGGGAATCAAAATGTGAGTATTGTTTAAACACAAAAGAAAAAAGAAACAATTTTCTACCCAAGCAGACATTGGAACTTATTTTTCAGACTTTCATGTACAGTATAATACAAATCAAAATGAAGGGCAGGAAACTACTTTGTAACATTCATAGATTGTCACTCAAAACATATTTGTACCAATCTGAACCAACCATGAAAAAGGCAATCAGAAACCAGCATGAACAGAAACCTGCCTTTTATTTCCACCAACTTGCATTTCTCAGAATGATAACCTGAACCAGCTGTTGTTATATCTGGATTTAGAGGTAAAACAATTAATATTTTAGTTTGATGTTTAAGATTTAGAGGAATTGCAGAACAACACGAAGAAGATTTTAGACAAAAGATCATTAAGCTTGATTTTTCTGGATTGGGAGGAAGATTACACTGGGAAAGAGATTGATATGAGCCAACTATTTATGACCAAGAAAGGAGATATGAGCCAAATTTGTTATTCCCAGGAAGAAGTGGCCATTCTAGTTGGTCACAAGCCCTAAGACTGGCTTGTGATGCACCTCCAACCAGTCTGCAAGAACTCAGATGGACATCTTTATTTTGATAGCTTGTCATCTCAGTGTTATAAATGTTGAGGGGTGGATTTGTTTGTATTTTTATACTTTCTCCACATAATTTACATCTGCTTCTTTGGCAGTTGCATGGAATCCCAAGGATTTGACAAACCAGACTTGGTATTCATCCAGACAACCACTTTGATATAATTTCCAAGAATCCATGAGGCAGGACAAGAAGTGAGAGGAGAGTGATGCCAAACATGGCTGCCTTCAATAATTATTGAGCATCTCCAATCTGTCTTTCTAAGCAGGTGAGGTGGAAGAAAAAGTGGGTGGCTGCTCGGTATAGCTACAGAGGGCCTGAACCCTGGCAGAAACGATTCATCTAGATACCTTTCACGCTTGAGACATGGATCTGAATGACAGTGGTCATCTGTTTCACTACCTAGAGGGGGTATATGCATTATTTCCATGAAATTCCCATGATTTCCAGGCTCACAGAGATTCCTACAATTGCATAGTTACCAGGTGATTTAGGTGTCATATACACTGATAAATACATAAAAATAAATTACATTACATGAATTACTGATATTGTCATCACCCTGGTCGTGGTACTAACTATGTTGTAAAACAGGGGTGTCAAACTGGCGGACTGTGGGCTGGATGCATCACGCACAGGCCACGCCCACCCTGATTCTGCAAAGGCAAAAAATGTCAGATACGTCACGTGACATGATCAAGTTTGACACCCGTAATGTAAAATGAAACAGGGTCTGCTCTGACATAGGTTTCTCAAATGTGGAAGGTGCAGACCAGCTAATGTGTTTATTGTCTTAAAATAAAATAAAAATAAAATACCACTGTCTTGGGAATCTACTTTTCTTGAGTTTTGTTGACACCTTAAGAAGCAATTTAAACAAAGTTGAACAAAGTTTATAGTGGGATGCTACAGCATCCTCTCAGAGGAACCGGCTGCTGTGTCTGCAGGACATGGTCACTAGTTGGAAGCATCTTGATCTCAGGGAAAGAGAGAGGAGGGGAACGCAGGATGCTCTATGAAAGCCAAGAAGAGGAAAACAGTGGAATTGTTTGTGCTTCTTTCCCTAAAAAAAAATCATTCATTGTGAGCCAAGCAGGAGCAATGTGTCAGAGGATGGACTTCCCAGGCCTTCAAGGACATACTGTGTTGGCTAAGAATTTGTAGTAAGCTGCTGCCCAATGTTGTGGATGAAGGAAGGAAGATGCAATTTGTAGAGGAAGATGTTAGACAACATTTGTGGTAGCAAAAAAATTAAATTAAATTTTAAAAAAAAACATCCTTGAATTTTTACTTCAGCACTGGGGAGTGGAATACAAATGAAACAAATAAACAAACACACAAATAAACTCATTGCATGCTAATTAATATAGTCACTGAAATGATCCATCTGGATTGTAGCTCTAGTTTCTAGCAAGATTTTCACTAGCTATGACAAATTTTGGTATTAATCTACTTGGGAATATGGTCTCACTGAGTTTGCCAGCGGAGCCCTTTCTTCTTTATTTGTAAAACCCCCACAATCCTCTTTTCATTGCTCAAAGGTATTTTCCTTCCAGAGAAAGGGCATTTTTCTAGAATAAACTTGTCTAGTCTGATGCTTATTCAAGGCTGGGTGCTTGGGTGGGCTTTCTGCCTTGCCATAAAGAAGTCATCATCTCCACACATCTTGAGAGGATCAGGCTGGAGAAAGTCCCTTTGTCTCACTGGTGCAGAGAATGTCCATTTCTATTTTTTTATTGGATTTGCCGGAATGTCATATAGAAAAGAACAACAAAACCACTTTCTGTAAACTATTATGGATGGTAGTTGTATATCTTGGGCTCATAGCTGGAGGAATCTTTAATTAAGCAGAAAGCAAGCTTGCGCTGGCCATAACATATGAGTGAATTTGTGACCATAATAAGCAACCTGAATTACTAACTGTAAGAAAATTTCCCAATCCATAACAAAGTACTTTATTTTTATAAGGTCACAGTAATAAGAATCACCCCCCCCAAAAAAGGCATACATATTTGAGAGTCTCAATTACATTTTCATCTGCAAGAAATTACAAAGCTAAGGATACAGAGGTGTGGTGAGGACAAAGAACAAAAGCAAAAAAGACGACTGATAATGTTGAATAATGGTGAGATTTGTGTGACATAGAAAAAAAGCTGCAAGAATTAGAATTTGGAACGGCTAGCCATTATTTTCCAATGGATTTTTATTTTGAAATGCACACTCCCTAGTATGCCTATGTAGAAGAATAATAACCTACTTCACTAAATTGAGTCAGAAGTAGTTGCCAGCCCCCAAGTTTTCTCCATCTGGCAAGTTCTTCAGAAGAGCAACGTTGATGGAGAAAGAGGTTGCACCTAAATATGAGTTCCTTGAACTTCAGTCTGGCCAAGCTCTCAGATGCTAAAAGCATTAGGAGGGTTCCCCCTCCCTCCCCTTCCCTCCCCCCCATCCTCATACCTCCATGGCTCTTTCACAAACCAACAGACATAGGGCACAATGAGCCTCTTTGATAGGCAAACAATTTTCTTACTCAAATGTGCTCGGGTTTTCCACTTCCCGCTGCCAAACAGAACTTAATTTAAGACTAAAACCCCAGATGGGCCACATAAAACATTGCTGTGGTCTGGGCTATATTTAGCCTTCTCTCCAACCATATCCCACACACTTTCCTCTTCTCTTCCCCTCTCCCAAACTTTGCCTTTTGCGTGTTTCTACACTGGTTCAGCATGAGTCTTTCATTCAGAGTGTTATTGCCTTTTATTTACTATGTTTACATTCTGCTTTGAAGGGTCCATAAAAATAAACAACAACAACAATTCTACAAACTCTTCATGAGATTCACAGCAAGAAAGAAACTGAGAAATCCCAAAGATACTACTCATTTAAAAGGGCCGGTAGAAAATAGAAGAACCAAGTAAATGTTATAATAACTGCAGCCCAAATGATGTAGTCCTTTGCAAATGTTGGAAGAAATATCCTTCTGAGTTCATTTCCAAGTGAGGAAAAAGAGACTGGATTCATGGAAGTTGCTTGGAAAGAAGGTTTATTGATGAACAGGATCACATGGCTTGAGTTCCTGAGCAGAAAAAGGGCCAAGATGCTGAGAGTGCCTTGGTTTTATGCCCTCTGCTGGGCTTTGAATTTGAGCTTGTATTCTGATTGGTTGTCCGACTCCCATGGGGCCATGCAGGGGCAACTCTGTAGGCTGTATTTTGAGTCCCAGGCTTGGTTGAGCCTTGCTGGGGGATGATGTAATCTTCCCAGGCGCCATGTGGTGAGCTCTGTTGCTAGATGGGCAGAGGGCTAATCCTACCTTTGTTGGATCTTAGGTGAGGGCATTTGCCTATGAATAGACCTAGCTATCTCTTTATCTCTTAAGTGCTGACATCTGGTGTGGGCTATTGAGGATGGTGGGGGCTATTAAGAGTGAATCTGTTTCCTAAAAACATGTTTTTCCATTTCTTATCCAAGTCAATATAATATTTTGCCTTTTTAATATTTCCTAGAATATTTCATTTTCCTAGGAGAGGGTGGATGCTAACTTCCTACACAAAGAACACTAAGAGAAAGTGAAAGAAAACATTTTTTTTATTTCAAGATCACTATTGGCTCCATAATGATGGGACACAAAGATTGAATAAAATTGGCAAGTGCCTTCTGATTTCTTCCTCTGCATAGCTGTTTGTTATGACTGGAGTAGCCTTGATTTTTCTAATATTCACTACACCCTGTCCTCAGCCTGGTACTACAACTCCCAGGATTCATAGCCAGCAAGATCATTATGCTCTACATTTCTCTCCATATACCTTTCCATATAATCTTATTTTTAGATCATCAATTTATAGATTGCGCTGAAATAATTTCCAGTAAGGTTTATGAATGTTAAGATCAGAATAAAAGAATAACAGAGTTGGAAGGGACCTTGTAGGTCATCTAGTCCAATCCCCTGCCCAAGCAGGAGACCCTACACCATTTCTGACAAATGGCAGTCCAGAGTCCTCCTGAAAGCCTCCAGTGATGAAGGTCCCACAACTTCTGAAGGCCAGCTGTTCCATTGGTTGATTGCTCTCACTGTCAGAAAATTTCTCCTTATTTTTAGGTTGAATCTCTCCTTGATCAGTTTCCATCCATTATTCCTTATCTGGCCTTCAAGTGCTTTAGAAAATAGGTTGACCCCCCCTCCTCTCTGTGACAGCCCCTCAAATATTGGAACAATCTTTCAAAGATCCTGCATCCATTCACTCACAAAGAACTGAATAAAATTAGCATTGAAAGAACCAGAAGTTTAAAAAGAAAATGCCTCAAATGTTAAAAGCAAGTTATACTAGCATAGCAATTAAGCGACTCCTAAGAAAAGATAATGACAGCATAATGGAGAAAGCTCTCTTTCTCTTCCAAGTCTCAGCTACAGGTATTTATCAAGCAGTGGGGGCATCAAAGAAAGGGCCTCCAGAGATGACCAGCATAGATGAGTAAGTTGCTATACAACCTTCCAGGGTTTTAGGACCAGTGGGCTATGATCTGGGCTATGAACATCTGGGTGACTGCTAACTTAGAAAAGAGTTCATTTTCTGTATCTGTCTGCCATCTAATGGCTCTCTGGATTTTTGCAGCCCAGATGTCATAATTCTAATTATTGAATATACAAGCAATAAAAATTAAGACTGTGTCAAGGGAAGGATGTTTGCAGAAGGATGTTTGAAGATCCTGGTGCAATTTAAAAAAAGAGCTGAAAGAAGTCAAGGTGATTTGATACTATTTCTGATAGCATATGTGTGAACTTCAAATAAGTCAAAGAAGCAGTTGCTGACAGATGGTGAAATGATGCCATTGGGTCATAAAGAACCACAGAAGAATAAGATAAGGCTATGCGAGGTACCTTTGGTTATTTAATGGCTACGTGTTTGAAGAATGTTTGTCACGCATCAGAGGTCTATTGGTCAGGGGCATTTTGAATATATCTGCACTATGTTGTATTTTTATCTAAAAATTTACAAATAAGTGTTAGGCAAGATGCAAATTAATATATCCAAGATGAAATAGTTATGGTGATAAAGAAAATGGAATATACTTTACTGCATGAAGTTTTCTCACGTAGGAAGTTATATAAAAGTAAATTGCATGAAGTGGGAGTAAAATACTGAAGTGTATTTAGCAAAACAAGAAAAGTTAGAATCAAGAATGAATGGCTGATCAGTGAATATTGAATATAAAAATGAATAATGTGTACAAAAAGTACCCTGAGGTTAAGGATTGAATAGCAGAATAGAATCTATGAAGGAGAGTTTGAATAAACTAAGAGGAGAGGGAAAACTGAGAAAGTTATGCTTGGCTGGAGTTGATAAGATCTTGAAAAAGAGAGAGGTGATATTGTTTAAACAACAAAAGGCAACACATGAAGTAATATATGATCATGGTGAAAGCCAGGATAATTTTCAAGAAAGACATGGATGGTTATAATGAATGATGTTCGTGTAAATGAGATTTAGTTACATTTCCCTTTCTGTTGTTTCTAGCTTTTAGTTTCTTTTGCTAGCGACTTCTCACTCTTTTTCTGCATTTGGTGTAATATTGCCTTCCATGAAAGTAATGTTATGATTGGTATGTATGATAACAATAATCCCGAACAGAAGATTTCACTCAGAGATCCTGATGAACCTCATATCCTTCTAGTGAGCTTTGCAGTCAAGAGATATTTAGAATCGAGGTTTACCCAGTTCTACTTTATCAATTTAACCTCTACAGTAGTTCAGGTTGAGGTACTCCTTGGGCTGTGAATTGCTTCTGGCCACCCAAGGGGGATACATAAGAGCAAGAGGAGGAAGAAGTAAATATTGCTGATAGAAGAATTCAGAATAACATTTACATTTAACCATTCAGCACTTTGGGGACACCAGAATAGGGCAATTCTTTTGCAAACATGTCTGAGATGCACGTAAACATTACTCCCCCTCCCCAGTTACTTCAGGGATTCTGAAGAAAAACAAAGCCATCTCTTTCTATTCCTCATCTCTGCTTTGACCATGACCAAACATTGCCTTTTGTTCTTTAAACCTATCACTGCTCTCTTTTGCAAGACCTGACCAGCTGTTCAACATATATTTGCCCCCTGAGGAATAGGAAACACCTTCACAAGTAAATTAATTCTTCTTGTGATGCTTTATTTTCCAATCAATCCAAGATGATTTCTTGCTTCTCTCTGCAGTGCCTCTCTCCGTCTTGGATGAAGCCTGTGTGTGAAGAAAGAGCTTTACAGAATTAGACCAATTAACATAAGGAGAGGGGGTCAACAGCTGGAAGAATCCATTTCCTGGAACCAAAATATATTATGTTTTGCCATGGGAAAAACATTTTATCTCCACTTAGCAAAGCAGAGAGAGTGAAAGGGGGGGGGGGGCAGGGACAATCAATGTCCAATTTTTTTGACCAGTTTGCTGGAACATTCCTAAGGCATTTGACACCTGCTCTTCACTCAGCCCTACTCATATTTTCTGTTTCCTGCCACAATCAGAGAAGCACGCACTGCTTCCATTGCTAGGCTTAGGCTGTGTTTTTGTCACTTAGAAAAGGGCTCCAGACTTGGCGAGGCCTTTGCTGGTATCATGAGAAAAATAGTACTTGGAGGCCATTTTGCTGGGTTCTTATCCATTGTTGGCATGCAACAAATCTACATTCCCCTGAAACTGCTGGCGTCAAACTTTTTTCTTGAGGATCACTTCCGGCAGGCTTCGGCGGCGGACGTGGATGAGGCAAGCTTAGCCTCAACGTCCGTAGCAACTCTCCCGGTGGGCTCCAGCGTGAGCACAGGTGGACCGCTATGGTTCACCTG
>JANHFK010007468.1:181936-200477 GCA_036250565.1 Sibynophis collaris | reverse complement strand
AGGTTAGTAGTATTCCAGTATTTGAGGAGCTGCCACAAAAAAGAGGGGGGGGGGTCAATTTATTTTCCAAAGCACCAGAAGGCAAGACAAGAAACAATAGATGGAAACTAATCAAAGAGAGAAACAACCTGGAATTAAGGAGAAACTTCTTAACAGTGAAGACAATTAACCAGTGGAACAACTTGTGTTCAGAAGTTGTAGGTGCTTTATCACTGGTACTTTTTAAGAAAAGACTGGACAGCCACCTATCTGAAATGGTATCTCCTGCTTGAACAGAGATCCCATATTTTCTAGCTGGACTAGAAAACCTCCAAGGTCCCTTCCAGCTCTGTTCTGATTGAAATTAAATATTCTCTGCAACCTCCTGTAAAAAGTGAATCTTAACTGAATCTAAAAAGTGATAGCCACTGAAAGGAAGTTTCATCCTTATCAAAGCTGCCATCAGGACTCAGTGAAATGAGTTTTGGGTTTTTGTTTTAATTACAAAACAAAATTGGGACAATTGCTTTTGGATGACTGGGTTGTATATGTCTGCTGCATGAATATTTCTTAGCTATTTCATTGACTAGAAAAAGTCGGTCTTCTAGTCTAATGAAATTTTCATTCACAGCAATTAAGAAATTTTGCTACTGTCTAGTTAAACAAAACACACACACTTACTTCACCCTAGAAAAATAGTTTTCACAATAGTATGAACTCAGCTGAAAGTTCATTAGCTGTTAGGGGAATTTAAACTCTTGACTGGAGCACTTAAGCAATCCTTAAAAATAAAATGTTATTGTATAAGCAAACATTTTTTTTTAATAAAAAGGATATATGAATGGAAAAACATAGGAATTTAATTTCAGTTCTAAATGCAATTCATAGGAAGGTATGGTTTTGCTAAACAAGCCCCTTCACTGCTTTTATATACTGCTTTTGAAAATAAAAGCTAATAACCTCAATGGTTTCAGTCTGTCATGTATCCCCAACCTGTTGCTTGGCAGACAATGAACCACTCCCAGCTGCCCTGTACTATCTTGGCATCTTCATAATATAGTCTGGTCAACCCTTCTCCTCCCTTCCTCCCTCTCTCCTAAAGACTTTATCCTGAGGACTCCACAACTCCAAAAGAAGGTTTCAGTTAAACAGCCCAGCACATCCTGCCAGTTAGGAGATATTTCTTTCTTCCAAGATAGTCCTAGGTCCAACCCAGGTAAGAGCTTCTACTAAAACATCTTCTCTGCTTAGCTCTACATGTCCTACAATGTTACAATGTCCTACAATGGATGTTTTCCATGGAACGACTGTCCCAGCCCATCCAGAACTTTTGGTAGAGATGCAGAAAAGCCACACAAAAGGAAGATACAAGAACACATAAAAATCTAAAAGACAGACGATGGAGATTTTTGCTTAGTGTCAGCCTTCACAATGGGAATCCATCAGCAAACCAAATGCAGAAGAAATTCAACAGCTCCTCCATCAACCTCTGCTTGAGCAGGCTACCTCCACTGATGAGGTTATCTTTGCATGGAAAAAGTCTTCTAAACAGGATACCTGGCACTTAAAGAAAAAAAAAACATGATAGCATTAGGCTGCTGACCTTGGCAATTGCCAGCAGATGGGTAATAAACCTCTGGCAAATCCTGATTTTGTTCTATTTGGTTACTCCTGTATGAATAGGGAGGCCCCATACACCTCTGATTCACTCATTAATTCCTCCCATATTGTGCTTGCAAGCTGAGGTCCATCGGATATAACACCACCCTCCTGACTCACCTTCAAAGGGAGTTTCCTGCCCATGGGCCTCTTCAACCCTTGCAGCTAAGGTTGGGCTTCTTCCCAACCCAAGAAATCTCATTATCCAAGGAAAGTTAGGTGCCAAGAAAGTGAGCAGAGTGACGCCAACGCTAAGGAAAAGCAGTGCCATGAGGCACGAGGACAGGGAGTAAGCAGTAGAGGTACAAGGCGTCCTTGTACGATCAGCAGTGGCCAGATATAGAGTTTGCTATCTCTCTGTATAAATTTCACATCCAAAGATTTTCTACCAGCTCACATATTTTTGCAGGGGAAAAAAAACCTCTTGTATTGCTTTCAAAATTGTGCAAGATCCACAGAATTTATAGGATATCTCCACAATACAATATTATTTTACTGAGAGACTTGCAGTGCATAAACTGTGAAGTAGGCATAATAATTCTCCCTCTTTTGCAAACTTGGTAAAACTGTAGACTTGAAAGAAGAGATTGAAGATTTCTAATGGAAAATTCATTCATTGTCTAGCAACTGGATTTAAAGTGCATTGTGATTATGTATCTCACCAAAGTAGATATCTGAACATTAGTCACTATATTTAAAATTGATGGGGAAGAGTTGTAGGAGTCAGGTTGCTATGCATGGTTCATATTTTACTGTTTTTGGGCTAAAAAAACAATAAAATGCATCTCTATTGAAGGATCAGCCTGAGGAACAGAATGGGACCGTCTATGAAATTGTTTTATTAATTAATCACATTTAAATAATCACCCATCTCACAAAAATCAATTCAGGGTGGCTATGTAACTCAGTTGCTGCTGAATTACAAATGAGCAATGGACTATCAGCTGACTCTGCTGAGAAGTTTAATCAAAAACTGGAAAATTGCAGATTGCCCCAAATATTCAATAATTGTATTCTTTCATTGTTAGTTTAAACTGAATTTAGGTAATCTCACAGTGAAATTCTATACGCAGAAAATATAAAATATTTAGAGATAGGGTGAAAAATATTTCTTTGCATTTTCCCTCAAGTTGCAAGGGAAATAATAAGGAAATCAAGACAAAGAAATGATTCTTAGTATCCAGATTCTGAACTATATGGCAGGGTGATAGTCATCTGCTCTGCTTCAAGACCAATGTCTGGAGACATTTTCTACATGAAATTCTACCCAATTCAAATTTATTGAACTGCATTAGATTAATCTGCACGATTTTTATAAAAATCAGCATCTTTTTCTTTCTTGGTCAGATATAAAGTAGTTACCACAACAAATACTCCTTATTGCTTTCTCATCCCAAAAATTTACCTGCATCCTGGGCTAGCAATTTAAAATAAATTTATGTCTGGAGACAAATGGCTTTTCATCCACTAAGAAGTTCTGCTTGAGATGCAAAAACAAGAACTATTTGGAAATGTTGCTTGGATATGCTATCTACAGATATCCTGTTACCCCAGGTATTTGCCCAAGTAGAAAGGTTGGGTAAAATCAAATAAATAATTCTGTTTGGATACACACTTTGAATCTGTAAGATATTGGGAGAAGGTCCATGAAACCATATACTTTAAAATTGGATTTGCTGTTTTTCAGCTGTTTCTTTTTTCCTATTAAGATATAGCCATTGTAAAATAGTAACAACAACCAAAAAAACACCCCCACCCACTTCATCCAGAGGAAAAACAAATTGGTGTGTAATGTTTTGGGGCCTGGGTGAAAGTTGTGCAGCTCTTTTACATTTCAGCTTCTACCCCCTCCTCTATTTTATAACCTTTGGCATAATTCATACTCAGTCAAACTAGATTTGTCTTGAATTCTCAAGGGATTCCCAAAAAGTGTATTTATATGATGCATATATCCACAATCAGATATAGTTGTAAATACAGATGTCCATTTAAAATTTCTGGAGTGTAGCTTTTAAAAATAGGATATACACTAAACTTTCCCATGTGGCCCCCTTCAGAAAAGCTGGGACCGCAGCACAAAATTTCCAGCACCCTGGGAATTCTGAGTATTGCTGTTTGACAAAATTTGGAGATAACAAGATTGTGAGCGGGTTGTACCATAGTAGGTAGCCAGGCAAGGCTATCTTCCTTCTGGCTGCATGATCCTGTGGATTTGAATTGTACCCAATCTGTTAATCAATTGCAATTTGAGTAGATAAGGGTGAGAACAATGTAGGCATACCTATTATGATTGCCAGCGTACTGCTAGTTTGGCAGCTCCAATAGGAAGGATGGAGCAGTCGAGAAGGGATGAGGAGGGAGGCGTGCTTTGAAACAAGAAGGGAGGCGGTGGAAAGCTGTATCAAAGAGCCTTTGTATGTGCAGAGCGGGAATCCTGTCGCCTTACCCACCCAGCTGGTGACTCACTGGCACATTGATTGGGTCTGACTCATTTACCAGCCATTCTTCCCCATCAGGTCTTCCATTAGGGGAATTCAGTTGCTGGAAGTAAACTGGGGGAGGAAGACAGGGAAGAAGCAGGTGTTTATCTCTTCCTTAATCCACATTGGACAAGCTTCAAGAATTCCTGATATTGGAGATATAGAAATACTCAAGACTATCTTTCTGGATGATGGGCTGGCCTGAGAAACACATGCAACAGAATTAACGGGCACAATATGTAAAAAGAGAGACGCGTGTGAAATCAGGATGTTTTTCTCTTTCCGCCTGTGAAGTCAAATTTGGCCCTACAAAGGCCACATGGCCCCTTTTCGTTTCTGCCTCAGCTTTTGCCCAGGGCTTTCTCAGACAGTGACTCATTAGGCCACATCTCATGGCTTTGATCAGCTGCTTCACCCATGCAACCCTCCCTCCTTCCACCTCTTTCCTCCAATTCTCCCTGAACAGTGGAGGGGAAAAAAAGAACTCTGGGAAAAGCCCATCTCCATTTCAGTACTGAGATGTGGTGGGAAGTTTGTTATGAGAGTCATCCCAGATTGATCATTTTACCCAAAATAATTTCCAAACAAAGGAAAAGGCCTGAAAATAATGACAAACTTCCACAGGAAGCTGGAAAAAATGGACTGAAATGACTTGTGAGTGAGTCAGATAGAAGTCAGAAGCTAGATTGGACAAATAAATTTCTCTAATCTGCTAAAAATTGCCTCCTAGTGGATTGGACATCATTTCCTGTAAGCCCTAGCTAGCCCAAATTGAACATAATAGACTGGGGAAGGCTGGCATAGGTATAAAATCAAGCAAAACTATTTATTTAGTTATTGTGTTGTAAAAACAGTTCCAACGATTTCATCATTAAAAGTGATATTTAAGAACAGCAGTAACAAAAAGATATGTTTTGTTTTATGTTTATGTTGGAAAAATAAAAAACAGTAATAAAAAAAAAAGAACAGCAGTAATAAGTGTTTTGATCCATGAACCCCAAAGGCCATCTGAAAACGTTCCTTGACTGAGAATTTTATGAATGCCCAAATGACAGGTGTAGCCATGTCAATTTTGAGCCAGAAAATGGCAATGCACCAGTTTGGCTTATTAGTGAAGAGACAACAAATCTAGTCAGGGTAACACATGATTTAAATTCTGCCTGGTCAGATGGGGAATGGCAGATATGGAGCTGCTCTCAGAACCTGCCTAGAAGGTTCATTCAGCCCTTAACTTGTGGCAGCCTTATGACCTGCTTCTTGGGGGCACGTGATTCTTCAATGGAAACGTCTTCATCAGGTTTCAGACCTGGATCCAGATATACAGAAATGCAATGAATGAAAATCCAAAGGACTGATGATATTCTGTAAAGACCTTAAATACTTAGAGCAATTTTTATTAAGATAATCACTGTACATAGTCCTTTGTTTTCTATGCCCTTTCTAGGACCAGGAAAATAAGAAAAGCTTTGTTGGGTCTATTTGTCGTATAACAGATACCGTGTTTCCCTGAAAATAAGACCCTGTCTTATATTTTTTTTAACCCTGAAATAAGTGCTTGGCCTTATTGCCATGCGCTCAAAAGCCTGATTGGCCTTATTATCAGGGGATGTCTTATTTTGGGGGAAACAGAGTATATTGTTTTTAAAAAGCATGTGAAACTAATTTCCCCCAGTATTTTTAATGTTTATTTATATTAAATTATATCATAATATATTATGAATAAAGACAGCATAATAAAGAATATTAAACACCTAAACAGAGTAAATACTGAAAGTATGGATATGTACTTTAAGGAGACATACAATTTTATACATCTTTTAAACATCCTTATTTAATAACTGAACTGACCAAGGATAAACTAATAAAATTCTCCCAGGATTTAGTTAAAAATCCATCTTTTTGCCAAGGTTTTGTTAATTATATTACTGACAAAGTGGATGCTGATTTTAATTATACTGTGTTCAATTTTATACTATGTTGTCATTGTTGATTTCATTCTTTTTTATTGTCAGCCAGTTTGTCGGAATCAACAGAAAGAGAACAGGGACATTCAATAAAGATGAAGATGTTTTGCACTGCTTTCTGGGAATTTTTCTTTTTTGTTTCCTAGTCTAGCCAGAAACCTTTGAATTACCATCTGAATGCGGAGTCCAACTCTGCTGCTTTTTTTCCTTTGGAGGTTAGCTGGTAATCTAGCCACTCTCCTCTTCTTTTCAGAGACGACAGGATGGATTAGGCCTTTCTTTTCTCTCATTTAACACTGTATTGCTTGTAGGTACTCAGAGTAGCTAAGATAGTTTAAGCAGATTTCTTGGTTTGGCCTGGGACTAGGTCCTCTGATTAAAAGCCCAGGCAGAACTGGAACCAACAGGGTAAAGTTGGCAGGAAAGGCCAGACAGATACATCAGTTCTGTTTTGCTTAATTGTGTAGTTTTACTTTTGCTCACATTTTCCATTTCTTTTTTTGTCTGCTTGTCAATTAATGACTGGTACCTCTTGTATGTAGACCTAGGCCACCTTTAACTTCAGCTATCTTATGTCAGAAATAAACTATGATGTTGTATTGGTTAAAATAAACATCCTGTATTAACTGTTAGCCCAGAGTGGGATTTGTAATAGCCCCAGGAATTCTAAAATCATTCTGACTAAAGTAGGAAACTGGAGTCATTTGCTTAAAAACCTACGTAGTCCTCCTGTTCTGATTCCAAAGAGGGAAAGTGGGGGAGGACATGTCCCGTTCTAAAAGAGATGGTGGCAGCTTAGCTACCTGTCCAGCATGGAACTTTTCTCTGGGGGTGAGGGAGGCAGCTCTATCCGGACACCTCGAAAATCAGGTGGAGGGGAATGACAAGTTCTAGGACGGAGATTATATGTTTGGGCCAGACGCCTTGCTACTGGGATTCTAATTTGAAAGAATGACCCTCCAGGTGAGAAGGTGTATTTATTGTTGCAAATGTGGATTTATTGTTGCAAATGTTTTTGTAGTGCAGAGCCTGTTTTGTGGGATAGGTGAGTAGCACAAGAGAATTCCGCATTGCTGATAAATAACATTTACTTTCAAGGTAGTGGTATGTCATGGAACTTTTCCAACAGATCAAGATCATCTGCACAGAAAATCAAACATTTTCAGAGAACCGTAGAGATGGAAAGGACTTAGAGGCGTGATGGCAAACCTATGGCACATGTGCCAGAGGTGGCACGCAGCGCCCTCTCTGATGGCGTGCAAGCCATCGCCCCAGTTCAGCTCTGCTGCGCATGCACGTGCACCTCCCACCGGCCAGCTGGTCTTTGGGTCTCTGCCGCACATGCGTGGGGGGAGCATGCGGGATGTGTGTGTGCGCATTCCCAGGGGGCAGGGCACATGCAGAGGGCCATGCGCGGATGTGTGGGTGGGTGCATGCACGGGGCCCGTGCACACATTGCATTTTGGGGGTTCAGGCACGCGCATATACATTTGTACCGGCACACGCACGCTTTGGGCACCCTAAAAGGTTAGCCATCACTGACTTAGAGGGTTGGAAGCAATGAGGATGTCATATATACACACACACTCAATTCATTTAGGACCCGTCAGTATTCCTCAAGTAATTCATTACCCATTAAGCCACATGACATAGCTCCTCTTATTGGCCAAATGCTGAAGATGCAGCACTCAAAGGAAGGATAGAAGAGGGATGACATACCCAGTCAAGCCCAGGATAAGTATCTGGAGCACTGCCCCCAAATCCATTGTTTTTGCTAGGGCAAAAAGTGCAGAAATCTCTACACAGCTTCTGCAGAAGGAATGGTGGTTAAAGTAACTTATTCCAGAAGCAGAATAACCCTCTTGCTGCTTTCCTACTGTCCCGATACATTAATATATTTGAATTCGTTACTTGAAAGTAGTCAAGTGTGGGCCCTATATAATTTCAGTGCAGTGGATTATCTCTTTACTGACTAAGAACCAAAATGTGAAAAGAAAAGTGCTGCTGTGAATTTAATACCTGGGGATTGGTGATAACCTTTTTTTTTTTGGGAGGCTGTAGTCTGACACTGTATGAAAAAGATGTGCATTGCAGGTCCAGACTTTACATCTTTTTCTCTTCTTCAGAGAGCAATATTCAAAGGCGAGGAAGATTTTGCAATCCCAGCAAAGGCTCACACGGTTTTCTTTCTTTCTTTCTCACTGCAGATTCCCATGAGGGATTTTGAAAGACTTACTTTCTCTCCCCATCTAGACATAAAGCCACAATTAGCAAGAGGTTAGCCAGAGCAAAGGTCCACCTTCCTATTTCCTTTTGTTCTCTCCTCCTATCGTCCCTCTTCCATTCTTCTCTTGAAGGTGCTGCAATTCCGGCATTTGGCCAGTAAGAGGAGCTATACTATGTGGCTTAAGGGGAAATGAATTACTTGAGAAGTGCTGAAGGGTGCTAAATACAATGGATGTATCTGAATATAGCACTGTGTGTCACATCCTCATCGCTTCCAACTTTTTAAGGTCCCTTTCTTTTCTATGATCCTTTGGAAACACCATCTGTTTCGTTATCAATCCAGGTCATAAATGTTAAGTTTATGTTTAATATGTTTTAAGTCAGGAAAAAAAAAAAAACAGGCAAAGCAAAGCAAATTATATAAGTTAATCAGATCTGGAATGCAAAGATCTAGATGACTAATTGATCCCTACAGTAATGGGTTCTTACCGGTTTGCTCCGGTTCTTAGAACCGGTAGTAGCGGCAGTGGGAGGCTCCGCCCACCCACCCGGACGTCATCATGGACGCTCTGCGCAAAAGCATCATGCACGAGTGAAGCAAGCATGCACGCACGCTCCCCTTGCAAACCAGTAGCAAAGGTAAGTGGAACGCACCCCTGCAGTGGACGCTGCTTTAATTGAGCCATGTGACTGATTGTTTGGGATTGAGGGAAGAACTTTTACTTTTAATTAGGTGAAAACCAGGATGTCCTTCAGTTGGTTTTCACCAGATATGTGTTAATTTGATATTTCCAATAAAGCTATTCTTTGAGGAATCTACCTGCCTCGGAGTTTTTGCTTGCGATAGATCTATTACTTGGAACCCTGACATAACCATTACACTATGTTGATATAGTGCTGCTTTATGGCTTATCTGACACCATTTGCACTGGTTTCCCATGCCTTTTATGGTCAGCAATCTCAGGGATGGGATTGTACCTGAAAGCTGAAAAGTGAGAAACAGAATGGACTTTGAACGTGAGAGTTAGTAAAAAGTGGTAATAGAAAAATAGTCTGATTTGGATTCCAGAATTAGCAAATGTGAATTATGAAATATTCGAAAGTTACTTTATCTAACATATGATGAAGATAATCTAGCAATATAAGTGAAAAATGAGCTTAATATATTATTTATGCTATTTTAAAAAAAGAAACCAACCATGTATTGTCTTTTATTTTAAATCAATAATGGGAATGCAGAAGTAGAATTATATCCCAAAAAATATATTTACAGCATTTCTTACAGCTCTGAAGACAGACAACCCATAAGTCTTACCTCTGCTGACATCCATTGCATATAATTCTCTGAGTCCAAGGTCATTAAGGGATTTTGTCAGGTCAAGAGTCTCTTGAGATTGATAGGTCTTTAGCAAAACAGTGTGTAAAGGATCAAAATCACATTTGCTGCTGATAAGATGCACAATTTCTTGAAGTGGTGCATGAGGACTAACTCGGACAACTGTCTTCTGTGTCTTCTTGTAATTTACCACAACTCTTACTGTTTGCTAAAACAATATAATTTTTTAAAAAGAGTTCACTATAGCTCTACAGAGTCCATTGATACAAAACATGTTTGCAATACATAACGTAACAAAAATATCATAGAGTAGTAATTCATTCCCATATTTCTTCAACTCTTCTAAAAATATAAGAAAATTTGATTACACTTCACAGTTTCCTATAAGACACGAAGCTAGGCCTCCCACATTCACCCACACTATCCTAAAACTGATACATTATGGAATGAATTGGAGCAGGGTTATTTTTAGCTGTTAATATTCTTTCCTCTCAGGAAAAGGGAAAACAGTTGTAAGAGCAATTTGCTCTTATTAAAAGGAAAGGCCTGCCAGGATCAATTTTTAGGATATTATGGAGAAGTTGCAAACAAACAGAAGAAGTATCCATCTTCTCTAGATAAGAATGATCCAAATCAAATAACTGCAACCTGAATAGGTGAATCTAAAATATGGATCAGCAATGGCTCTTTCTTTGTGTCAAATGACATGATTTTTTAAATTTTGTTAGGTGTCTTTATCTGCTTGAGAAGTATAAACTTTACAAATAAGTAATACATTAATGGTCAGAGTATTTTTTTTAATTGCATATTGAAATATTCCTGTTATTCTTGTAATATTTTACAACCGCACCTCAAAAATTTGCACAAGGATACAACATCTCACAAGATTAAAGCACTCTTATTTCAAATGTCATGAAATTTCAGTTCATCTGAATTAAAAAATAATAATTTTGTGGAACCACAAATGCTGACTATGCAGTATCGCAAGTACCTTGATATCTTTAGTTGACATATGGCCTAAAGCAAGGTATTACCGCTTTCTAAGTTATATACACACAAACACATACACACACATGCTTGTATCTCAAAGCAAAACCCATGATAATTATGATTCAGAGAAAATTTAATGAACAATTTTGAAACTACCTCTACAGTCTTTAGAAAAAAAAATCACTTAAGAGTTAAATACATGAAAAATATGTGAATTACAGGAATGATAATAGTAAGACTTTACTGACTTTCTCACCTCTGGGATGATAGGAATAGGCTTTTTCTTATCTGTTTGTTTTGGCTTTAAAAACACTTGGTCAACTTCAAGCATCCCAATAGGTGTATTAGGTTTGAATTTGATTGGTTTCTTCTCAGGTGACATCAGATCAATAGTGTGGCTTGCAGGATTTAAATGGTATTGTGCACACAGGTATACCAATAAGTCCATCATTGGTTTGCTAAAATAAAAAATGATTGAATATTATATGGAAATATTCAATACACTATGTCTTTTATCTCCAGAAAGTTTATAGATCAGAATATAGATAGCAATTCAATCTTTTAATTTTTCTAGGAGCACAGTATATTCCTGAAGCACTGAAGTTATATTCACCCAAGAACCCCACATAATTATTCTTTGGGGCTCAGTTAGGATCTTACTCCTCTTTTACTCCTCTTGGTATGGCAATCTAAATTCCTAAGAGCCTATTTCAAGTAGAGCACTATGTCACAAATGCAGTAGGGAGGCAGACTAGCCAAAATCGACACAGGAGCATGGATTTTCATTTTTGCACATTGGTTAAAACTACTCTTTTCCCCTACAGGTCTGAGTTCTCTTCTTATAGAACACAATTTCAAATCAGTATGGTTCAGGACTCCAGTATCTTGCTCTCTCCAGGGAAGTGCTTCCAATGAGGGGGTAAAAGTGAGCACTTAGCATACTTAAACTGGTCTTCGGGTCTCTGCCGTGCATGCATGGGAGGCGGGGCACATGCGGGGAGCCTGGTTGCACATGTGGGGGCATCTGCACATGCGCATACATATGTGGCATGTGCGGGTGCATGTGTGCATGCACAGGCTATGTGCTGGGGCTGTGTGCACATGCCTGGGGTGCGGGCACGCATGCGGGGATAAGTGTGCATGCACGGAAGCGGGGCTGCGTGCCCATTGCATTTTTGCGCTTTGGGCACTCGATCCAGAAAAGGTTAGCCATCATTGCTCTGTAAGGCCTCACGAACTCAATTTTTAACACCTTACCTAATAAAACACCCAGGAAACACTGATCTTTTTTATGTGCAACTGTTATCAAATCAATATGAAATAGCTTCTCTGAATGTGGCCAAATTCTGCTATGCTGTATGTAAAATTAAGCAAACTTTAATGCCCACTATTAATCCACCACCAATCATAATATATTATTCTATCTTTTATTTTTTTACTAATATTGTTTTAATCCTTTTATTTGCTGTTCTGTGACCACAGTAAAGATTAATTTCACTACACTGTGACAGCATTAGTGTGCAGATATAAGTACATATCATTCTAGCAGCACTGCCATTTGCTGTAGAAGCCACTGCATAATAGTGGCTGCCTTGACTACCAAGAATTATTTTTTCATGCATGAAGCTTCTTACATTCCTCAACCTTTGAAGCATTTGAAAGAAATTGATTGTATCGTTCATAAAGGAATTCCTGTAATGCAATCCCCACCCACATTAACAATGCTTAGAATTACTACACTTTTTGTTTCTCAGAAAGGTGACTAGAATTATTTTGGATTGGGGTTGATGTCATCTGTGGTTTAAACTCTTCTATCAGAACCTCTGTAAGAGATTAGTCATTCTTTTCCTTTTAATCTGTTCAGGTGTTTGCTTTATCAAAGTGATTATTTATTTCCAACAGCTGGGTACTTGCTAACAAAAGCCAGCTGCCTACATTGATATTACTACATTGATATTATTGCACAGAAGTATCTGAACACCTGGGCAAGAAAAGAAAAGAACTTTTGTAGAAATGTGACTATTTTTTGAAGAAAAAAAAAGAAAAAGTTTAAATTAAAAAGTTGAGTTTAATTTTCCATATACAATATTGACATTCCGTACAGAGGTTTTTCACCATAATTTGTACCTTTAAAGTAGTGCTTGGCTTGATCCTGATAATAAATAGAAGAGATGATGTGAAATCAATTCCCTACCTCCTAATAAAAGCTTTCACTCACAATGATAAGAGCCTTACTTTAAAAAAAAAATCTAATTTATTTGGCTTTGTATCTAGCTAATTATAAACAGAACTGATATTCCTTAATATTTTACTTACAAAAGTAAGTACTTACTAATAAGCATTCATTAGTAACCTTTTTTTTAAAAAATGGGGATCTACAGAAAAGCAAAGAATGTGAACAAATTAAAGGATTTTCCTAGAAAAATAGCTTCAAGAAGGCAGGAAAGAGATAATTCATTGAGTGATTAGGAATATTTTTTGAAATTTACAGATCTAAGTTTTAAATACCGAAAAATTGGCTACCTATAATTCTTTAGTTATCTGAGCAGATATGTACTGTGCAAAACAACACTCTAGAACATTCTCTAGCTCTTGTCAGAGTGAATTCTCCCAGTTCCACACAAGAATTAAGCCACCAGTAAGAAAAGGTGAAGAGACTGTATGAGCATGGTGAAAAGGCAAATAATCATTTAAAGAACTAATACTGTCCATGGTGTTCTGTGTATTGTATGTCAGGTAATTTGGTTTCTTCGGTGAACTCACCATCTTTGATGTGTGAGTAATCAAGAATCCACGAAAAAATGTGAATGGTAGGTTATCTTGGTTCTTTTTCTTTAGCTATAGAAACTATTTAATAGGAATGAAAGATGATATCTCACAGAGGATCAACAAACCCAAGGAATTAGTATGGAAGGACTTACATCTCAACACTATACACATCAAGAAAGGAATGTGGCAAGTATCTACTCAATCCTTGGTTAAAGTTTCAGTTTATGCAAGAACCAAAGGTTGAAAAGAAGTGTTGGTGTATAAAAATAATGCTTGCAGTTTTTTCTTTCTTTCAGATGCCAAATTTAGAGGGGAGAGGATCAAACTCAATGGCATTCCCCTCAGCATCCATCCAGCAATCAGATGTAACAGTTTTACAAGTTTCTCCAAAGTGAGTCAGTGTGCCTCCAAACACAAGGCTGTGAACATGAAAAGGGAGGGGGTGATAAGAATAGCTAAAAACAGTTTAGATTTGATCTCAACATCTCTAGGGGGGAAAGAACAGTTCTTGAAAGAATGAAAAGATCAGGTAGATCTAACAGTTTAGGATGAACAGTAAGGCTGAAAGCATTGTTAGAACTGGATCTGTGATTTCTACAACAATGCCTAGAAAAGGAGGAATGCTGATTAATTGATGACACAGAGTAGTGTTGCTCTCTACTGTATTCACTCTCCAATACTGTTTCAAGGTTCACTGATAGACTTTTCAATGCCAATATCTTAACAGCAATCAATATTTTGAAAACCATGATCTGCTCCTTGGAGAGATAGCATGGTAGTCTCCAAAACTTAAAAATGCTGTATATGCTACGCATCTTATCTCATATATTGTCCAAAGCCATTCTAGTTTCTGATCCTCCTTATCACTAGAAACGATCAGTATCCCAGTGCAAACTTGAACTTTGACAAGTGGCCATCACTACTAAATATCACTTTGTATTAATGTTAAGAGACAGTCATTTCAAAAGACTGAAGGTTGATTTATATCTCTTCGAAAATATTGAACCTCTGCAGTAATTGTTCATATAAAGATTCTGATCGTTTCTAGTGATATCTTCATAATGAGAAAAGAGAGACTGGTCTACCACCAGTCAATCAGATGAAGACAAACAATGAATCAGATACAGTCATCTAGAGCTTAAGAAATCAACCAGTCCATCCATGCAGCCTAAAGATACACAGCTATGAAATCTGAGTGGATTACAATAATTAAGGGTTGATAAGAAATGAAAAGATTATAAGTATCTAATTCTGAAGAGAAAAGGAGATGCGAAAGTGATGTAACTATAGCAGATTGTTGTAAAACTAAGCTCTGCGCTGGTATATCCAAGGAATAGTCTGTACTATAGAGGCTGAAACAGTATTTGTCAGGAGGATCAAAGGAGCTGGTCCCAAAACCACCGAAGGAGCTTTTATCAGTAATGAAGGTTCTTTATGCACATAAGAGAGCTTCTCTAGATCTTGAGATCATATAAAAAGTAGAGCTGCTTGATTTATGAGGCAAAGGCAATCTTATGATGCTAAACCCTAAGAGTCCTACAATAGTCCCAAGACCTGAACCCTGGATGATAATAAGAATCTTACAAGGTTGGAAAATTAGACACCAATAAGATGATTTTAATGGATAGCCTGGCATTTCTATTGAGGAACGGGACCAACATTGATCCCATTCCTCAATGATGTTCAAAGCTGGCATATCTCACAAGATAAACTTTGAAGAGAGACAAAAATGGAACAATATCAACATCCTTCCTCAGAAATTTCAACACCTTCATCGCTGCCTAAAGTCAAGTATATAGACATTTTGCCCAACTGGAAATAAAGTTTGTTCTTAATCTATTTTGCTCATTTTCTATTGAAGGTGTTTGATGTAATGAAATTCTGATTAAACTATTATAACCATCCTGAATACAAAAGATGGCACTTTTTAGCCAAACAAGTTGATATTAAAAAGCTAAATATTGTAGAGTTGGAGTTGGTTAGTATCTGGATGGAAGAATATTAGGAAATCTCTCAGTTGACAACTAACCTGGAAAATTTTAGAATCTGTGAAGGTGACAATCACAAATATCTTCCATATCACTGACAAAAAATATGAGCTTGTCAGGAGTGAAGCTTAATGTGAAAGATTTTCACCTTGGCATCAGTACTGAAAGTCTCAGAATCTGTGTGTGAGATGGGCAGTCATGTAAATCATTTAAATTAATAAATTATGTGTGTGTATACACAAATACATGCCCTTCTGAAAATCCAGTTTTCATTCACAAAATAGCTTTAAAATTTTATTCAGCATACCTGCCGTTAACATTAGTAGTCTTGATCACCTCTCCAGGAAGAATCACAGACAGCTGAATGTCTCTGTCAATTGCATTTTCTTTTTGGTCCATCGTGCAGTTAGCCAGTTCTAGATCATCAAATGATGAGCAATCAGTAACTTTAGTTTCAAGTGGAGGAAGGGGAGCTTTTGACTTGGCTTTCCGCCTATAATAAAACAAAAATTTGAAAAACAAAATTAGACAAAGTAAATTCAATGGGAAATATTGAATTTCCCAATATTGGGAAACAAGACATTAGTTGGATACTAGAAGACCTTCTATCTCAATGGATTTTTAAAATTAAAATAAACTATATAATCCTTAAACATGGAAAGGAAAGCAAGTATATAATCAGTAAACTTTACCAAAGCAGAATAAGCTCTCTATCAAAATGCATTATCAAACAAACAAGACAAAGTGGTCAAATTAAGGTGATGTCCAAATATCATAAGAAAACATCCTAAAAAGACTTTACTTGATTATGCAGTGCAAGCATGAGTTCCCCACACCCATATCTAGTATTATATTTAACTAAATGCTCTAATTTCTGAATCTCTCAATTATACATTTTAAATTATGTGATCGAAATAATTAATGGTTTAAGTAATTTGCTGCTGTTGTAGTTTACTTAATAAAGCATTCTTGCTTTATTAACATTTTGCCACCTATGTTTAAATTTCATTTTAATATGTTTATTCAAACATTGCTGCACCATTTTTTCAGGTACCACAAATACATTTTTTTACAACTCCTGGAATTCTCTCTTCCTGCCATTGCCAAAATTAATGCATAGCTTGATTTCCCACTATTAGATCTGAAATACACAGCAATTCTAGTGTCAGCCTTGTAGATAGAGAGAACTAGAATGCCACAGGCTTAATAGGGGATTGGAAATATAAAATATCCCACTTTATATTTTCCTCTTGGCTGGTGTTCTGCAAAAAGCCCCTTCACTCTTCTACAATCACCACCTATGCCATGGATCCCGATGCACCTTCTGATGCCTCATGACTGATAAGTTTATATATAAACCAACCACATCTCCTCCTGAAAAGTCCCACCCAAGTATCCTACATGATACTTCCTAACAAGAAAGGAGGAGACAATTGTTGCCACTCTTTCTGTAAGAAAGAACAGAAAAAGAGCACTGTTTGATCTGATCCAAAGCCCATCTACTCCAGCATTTTATTCCCACAATGGCAAATATGACACCTATAAACCTACAAGTGAGGCACTAGTACCTAATTCCACACACTCACAAATGTTTCCTAGTAATGGATTATCAAGAATATAATATCACTAGGATAAATGATAAATACCTATAATAGCCATTGACAGTCTTATGTTTCGTGAATTGGAAACCCCCCCCCCCAAAAGATAGGGTCTTATTTTCGGGTAAACATGATAGCATCCAACTACATCATGAGTATTTTACACATATTATCATGTTTGCTCCACCTCTCTCCGTCTTCTTGTTTAAAGCTAAAATCCTCAAATATTATAATCTTTCCTCACAGGATACCATGTTTCCCTGAAAATATGACCCACCCCAAAAATAAGTCCAAGCCTAATTTTTTTTGGAGGGGGGGAGGCTAATATACACTTTATCCAAAAAATAAGCTCTAGGGAAGGGGGTGGCCATGGCCAGCACAGGAAGTAGCCCTTCCCTTCCCCAGTCACCTCATGGCTGCTGGACCCCTTAATCGCGGCCCATGGATCAGCTGATCCAGTGAGGGCCAGGAGTTCTGTTCTGTCTCTCCAGGAGATGTTTCCGGCACACTCTTGCTAGGCCCAGCCCTTCCCATGGCACCAGTAAAGCTCGCAGCCAAGGGCCCCTCTCTTCCGCAATTCACCTTGAGGCTGAGAGCATTGTTTGCCCTCTGCCAGGCCTGGATCTCGGGTGTGGCTCAGGATGCTGCTACAATGAGGTAGAAAGCCATGCGGCCCATCAAAATCGGCTCCTCCCCCCCACACCTCTACCTCTGCTGCACCTGCTACTGCTGCCCTTGCAGGGGCTCTTTGCCCTCCTGGCTGCCTTGCTCTCAACAGCCCTCCTGGGCTGCTCTTGCTGGCATGAGGCAACTCAGCCCAGATCTACAACCTCCAGAGCTTCTCCCCTGCCACCGGCCTGCCGGGACCCCCTTCACCAGCGGTCTCGCTGCCCTGAGCAAGCTCTATAGTGGCTTTGCAGCAAGACAGAGGAGGGAGGGGGAGATCACCCTTCTTTCTTTGCATCCCAAAACCACACCTTCCCTGGCCCCCAAACCCCTGGCCTGCACCCCTCTCACTGGAGCAAGACATGTAACTCAATCTTACCTATGGAGGCCTCCCAGTGCAATATTCTGCCGTAGCTTCAGAGCAAACGTCCCCCTTCCAGGATTGCAAGACTAGAGGCTTTGAAGCCATGGACGGGGCAGTTTGGATGTGCGCCTGGAAGGCTACCCTTTGAAAGGAGGATTGACAGAAACCCCCAACTCCAGCCTGTACTCACAAGAAAATCCCCCCCCCCGTATCACGGTTTGATTTTGCTTGAGATGCGGGAGAGGGAGAAAGATGGGAAGCAGGCAGGGTGAGGAAAACTCTTTCAGAAAGCCCAATGAAAAAGGAAGCATTTATCTAGTAAAACAAAGGAATCAAGGCCTTGGTGGATTTCTCTCGTCAGAATATTAGGGAGAAGGCCCTGCATTTCAGGGCTAGTTCCCCAGGTTTAGTTCTCATAGGAATAGGGTTTCTACAAGCTGTAAAGCAGGAGTGTCAAACTCAATTTCATTGAGGGCCGCATCAGGGTTGTGTTTGACCTCGGGGTGTGTGGCCGGGTGGGCA
>JANHFK010007468.1:138617-152065 GCA_036250565.1 Sibynophis collaris | reverse complement strand
AGGAGGTAAGCTGAGGAGCCAGGATGCCATGTGAGCCACAGAACCCCTGCACCCACCTGAATGGCAACCCCAACATGTGGCTGCATGTTGGGGCTGACAATAGGCAGCAGAAATGAAGGGCCATCTCTGGGCCATCGCAAATTGCATGTAGGTACTGGAGAAGATGTTGTATTCCCTTTCTACCTGTTTCCTTTGCTTTCATTATTCACCTTTATTTTCCCTGAATCCTGGATCACTTTGGGCACTGTACCCCAGAGGTGTAAGCTGATGTAGAGTTTAGTATTTTTGATATAAAAAATATGGCTTGGATCTGCCCCTCTTTCACATGTAAATGAATGTGACTGGAAGAATGGCAGCAACCAGCATTTGGAAGTGTACCATGTGCATGTGGGAAGGTGGGATATCCAGAGACAAACTGTGTCATGTGCCTTTGATTGCTGTGGGTTTGTGCCTGTGTATCTGAATACTCTGTGTACATCTCAGATCAGAAGCAGGCACGCACTTCGCTTTAACTAATTCCAAATGTATGTGCTACAACTGTTGGAGGCACTTAAGAGAAAATGTGGTTTCCTCTGCTTTGCCTTTTCCAAAAAAATTATTTTATTTTTACCTTCGGCTTTTATCATTAGTGGAGCAACAGGAAGGGAGCCTTTGGGAGCCACCCAGATATTTGGGGAAGGGACACAGCTGGACTGGCTGCACTGCCTGTGATGTCTAGATAGAACCCTGGAAGCCTCCGCAGGCCCTCTATGTCACCCATCAGATCAGGCATATTTTTAGAAATTAAGGTCCCTCCAGTATTACACACTGAAGTTGAAAGTCTTCTCCTGTGTGAGTGACGAGTTCCGTCCAGCTTCTCTAATTGGAGAGCAAGACCTGGCAACTCTCCACAGAAGAACCAAACAAAAGCCAAACGGGGGAACTGTCTGGAGCGGCATTGCCTCTGGAGCAGTGAGTCACAGCCATGTGAAACGCTTCTCTCCCACATGTGTTTCTCCAAACACCCCCACCCCCCACCCCTCCAGCCAGTCCTCTTGCTGGCAAAGACCTTCTGCTAGAACTTACAGAATCTGATGGGCAAACAAGACTGGCCCTTTCCTTTGTTCTCGCAGTTCCCAGCCAGTCTTTCTCCCTATTTTTCTTCTTCTGGCTTCAGGAAGAACACCAAAGAAGATAAGCTCTAAAAAGTTTACAAAGCAAAAGACAAAACACCCCAACCTTCAACCACATTCCTTAGATGTGTACAGCTCTCTTCAGGTGCTTGAAGTGAAGGGAAAGATTAGACGCCAACCATGAAGTGTGTTTGTCTTTCTTGGGGAAGTTGAAAGTGGTTTGAATAGGGCATTGTGGCTTACGTTGTGTCTACACTCATCCTACTTCTGTATTTGAGAACGGGTTTTGCAAGTTCGGATTTCTTTTTTCATAACCCTAGCAAATCTGTCTCACCAGAGGCAACACAAATGTTTGTGTGTACAGTCAACATTGGAAAATATTCATCTCTCTAACTCATCTTCAAAACTCTCCGGAAATGCTATTTAGGTCAAATTGCACATTTCTTTAAATGCATTTCTAAATCTCAGGTTTGGGAATTTCCTCATCTTTCTTCTTGGATTTAAATGTACAAAAATGACAAATTAAATAACTGGCCATCTGCTAACCTTTCACAACACCCAGAATGGGGCAGCTGCCTCACTTTGTTAAACAAAAGAACTAGACCTTGTTACATCTGTAGCCTCTTGTTCACAGGCCATATCATATTTTGCTCTCCCTAAAATATTGTCTTTTTCCCATATAGTTAGTTAGTTCTAATTGATTTGATCCCCCCTCCCCTGCCCCTATGGTTGTCGTGACAGGAGAAAGGATGGTTATATAGAAACCAACCTACAGTATTTTAAGGCCACCCATTTGCCTATGCTATATAAAATAAAAAATATCAGATTTTTAACAACTTCCAGTATTAAGCTAAATGAGTAGCAATAGCACTTAGACTTCACAGTGCTTTTACAGCTCTCTCTAAGCAGTTTACAAAGTCAGCATATTGCCCCCAACAATCTGGGTTCTCATTTTGCCGACCTTAGAACGATGGAAGACTGAGTCAACCTTGAGCCTGGTGAGATTCGAACTGCCAAATTGCAGCCGGCAGTCAGCATACGTAGCCTGCAGTACTGGATTCTAACCACTGTGCCACCATGGCGAGTATCTATATTAGAGGGCGAGGGAGACGAGTGGTCTAGAAATATGAAATATAAATAAATATTTAGATGTTGCCTTCATTCTCTTGTTATGGCCTTTGTAGGAATACCTAGTTCTCATACTTTGAGTCCCTTGGTGTTTGCAGGGGAGGAAGGTTAAAAAAGGCAAGATGGTGGTCATGACATTCTAGCGGGAGCCCCGCCCCTTTATACGTATAATGTTGCTTTGTACATATAAGAAAGGAGCAATACCTGTGGCTGTGGCTGCCACAGTGATGGGATCCTCCCGGTTTAACACCCGGTTCGGCGATTGTGTGATCGCGTATGCGCAGTTTGAAGAAATCGTCACTTCCTGGTTTCTTCGGAGGAGAAACACAGCTAATTCGTGCGGCAATCCACTCTACCACATGAATCAGCTGAGAAGATAAAGGTAGGAAAATAGCGCAGGTGGGCAGATGGGCCCATCTGTTCATCGGGATGAACTGGTTCACTCCCAGCTAATCATCGGAGCTACCAGTTCACCCAAACCGATCCAAACCGATAGAATCCCACCCCTGGTCTGCCATCTTGTTATTACCCTAATGCAGACACTTGCTTGGGTCTCTAATGCTGTATGTATACCGCATGTACCTGCAGGAATGCAGACAACGTTGGCTTGCGGGATAGTTTCTAGTTTAGAGATCCTGATTTCAAAAATGTTGATAATACTTTAATAATAATTGGGGTAAATTTGAATGTTGGCTGTTTTGTGACATAATGGTAAAAAGTGGCATCCTTGACTGATTATTGTCCTTACTTTTAGCATGACATGTTGCATGTCTAATAATCCAGTCTCAAAAAGTATCATGTCAAAACCTCAATTGACAAAAGATAGGATGGATGGTAAAGATGAATATATGGGTCGATGGAAGAATTCCAGATGGAATATAAGAGCCCAAACTAATATAGGAAACAATGCATGGTAGCTATGTTGTGTGTCTATGAACCAGAGGCCGCATCTACACATCCTGCTGCCTCATCATCACCCCACTCATTGTTGAGGGCATGAACAGACAACATCTTCCCCAAAGCCCATTCTTTCTTGTTCCATTGCAGAAGTGTTTTTCTAATTCTGCTGACTTGGTCATTCTGTGGAAATCCTTCCAAGGAAAGTTTAGAGTCAGAGGTCTGTCCTACTCCTACTCACCCTCTGAGGTTACTGTGGGCAGAGCCCTTCGTTTTGCACAGCAAATAGTCTGCACTGTGTGCCAAGAAAGCCATCATATGGATGGTAGGGGCAGTGGGGAAGGAGAAGAAGGCAAAACCCTTTTCATGCCAGTCTCCTGGCACCAAAAGTCATCCATGGAAGATCCACTGTACCCTACTATCTGCAGTGTTCACTTCCAGTATGGTGTAGCTTCCTGCCACACCCTTCGGCACATACAGCTTAGATGCTCCAACACCAAAAGGGGGACTTTTCATGTGCGTTGGGATGTGTGAAGATGTTGGTGTTGGGATTATGGAGACTCAGGTTCCAAGTCTACCCTCAGCCACAGAGGTGCCCAGGGTTATTTGGGGCTAGTCACTCTCTCTGGCCTATTTCACAAGTTGCTACAGTGAGGGAAAAAATAACAGAAGGAATCCTGGAGAAAAGGCAGGGTATTAATCTGAGAAATCAATGAATAAGCAAATGAATAATAGCAATAACATTATTATTAACCAAGTTGAAAAGATGGGGAAAATGTGTGTCTTCCTTCCCAGGAAGCATAGACCCACTTCCTATAATATTTCCTGGGTCACTGATAACCTCCTTTTTGTCCTCCCAACTCTTTGAGGCTAACATTACTCATGTTCTGGTTAAAATTAACTCTTTGGATTTGTTTTAACCCTATCCCATTGGATATGGACATTCTTTTATAATGAGAAAAGTTTCCTAGACACTTTCCTCATGCTATTCTTGACAGGGAAGAAAAAAGTGATGAGTAAAAAAACAAAAAAACTTTGAACTTCACAATGTTCAAAAAGTAGAGACATAATACTGCCAGTATGAAATACTGATTTTCATAGGAGAGCTTTAAGCACATGCCATACACTTAGGCTGAAACAGATATTTTCAAGAGCTCTAGCAGTTCTGCAATGATATGATTTCGATGTGAAGTATATCTTATGCATGAAAAGAAGAGAAAGAGTGGGAAAGGAAATCAAAGATGTTTTAGTTTATTTTAAAATAGAGTGACTAGGACAGATCAGAAAGCTAGAGGTGTCCAAAATGCTAAGACTTGTTTTTGTATGTAAAATAAGAAGTGTGATAAATGTCAAAGTAAACGAAGGTTAGACTGAAAGCATGCAAAGGCAAGTAGATGAATAGGTACTTCTTCAGTGGGAAGGTAATAGCATTCTGTATGCCTTTGGCCAGTGGCGGGATTCAAATTTTTTTATTACCAGTTCTGTGGGCGTGGCTTGGTGAGCGTGGGAGGGGAAGGATACCGTAAAATCTCCATTCCTTCCCCACTCTGGGGGGAGGGGCAAAATCCCCATTTCCTCCCAATCAGCTGGGAGGCAGAGAATAGATGGGGGCGGGGCCTGTCAGAGGTGGTATTTACCAGTTCTACGAACTACTCAAAATTTCTGCTACTGGTTTTCCAGAACTGGTCAGAACCTGCTGAATACCATCTTTGCCTTTGGCATATAGCCACACTGGCCACATGACCAAGGAAATTTTCTTTGGACAACGCTGGCTCCCGTGGCCACGAAACGGAGATGAGCACCATGGCCTAGAATCGGACACGACTGACAGGGAAATCTTTATCTTTAGACAAAGCTTTCCCCTGATCATGACTTGCAAGGGCTAGAAAGCAAAAGCAATTCCCTTAGATCAAATTGAACAAGGGGTGTGCAAGAGCCAAGAACAGTTGGAGTTGAGTGCTCTGAGGTCTTTTTTCTCTGCCGAGAACAACTCAGCGGCACTTGCTCTTTCAAAAGATTCTTTTCTTTGTCACCCAATCAGTAATGGGTGACACAGGGAAGGGGTAGAGGGCTTAACCTCTTGCAGAAAGCTTGTAAAATTCTTTGGACAATTGTCAGCATTGCTTCCACAGTCTCAACTCTGATGTTCAGGGACAGCAGTCTGGGCTGGGAAGTTGTGTTAATTGTCAGGAAGTTCTGTTAAGTGTCAGAGAAAGGAGATGGCTCAGGATCTTAGGTAGGTAGCTTAGAGCAAAGGGGTGCCTAGTTGAGCAGCCAAATAGAAAAATGGTTCATCTTATTATATTCATTTAATTCCAATCCCTTAGAAATTATCTCTTCCCCTAGGATTCTCAGAAATTAGTTATTATGTGCTCAAAAAACAACTGTGAGAATTGCATTTGGAGAAACAGAGATTGGAATAGGAAAGGGAATGAGAAGAGGATGTATATGATCTATACATCTATTTCACACATAGAGTTAATATATTACAGAAATTGTGTAATTGGAAGCAATGAAAATTGGAATAAAAGTGGAGTTGAAATACTAACAGTCTGAGACATGCAGAGGATATTTCCTGAAAATGAAAACTTTATTATGAAAATCAAAATAGAAAGCAACAAAATATCCTAGTTAATGTTAAATGTTAAGACAAGATAATGTTAGCTTGACTGTTTACTAATTTGATAGATGATAGGAAACATGAAAGGAAACATGAAAACAGATCATTTCATTATCTTTTATCATCCATACAATGGGTGGTTGTGGTCCTTAAGGATAGTTAAAGCAACAGCCTTTCTAATGGTGATGCAGATCTATAAAAACTGGACTCTGAGGCAGAGTGAAAGAAGTTTGATACCTCTGAATTATGGATTTGGACACAGTTACTAAGGGTGTTGTGAAGAATAGCATGAGCTGCAAAAAGAATTAGTCAGTCAATCCTGGATTGAAGAATGGTGGGTTTCTACCGGTTTGCCCTGGTACAGGTGAACCAGTAGTGGCGATGGCAGGAGGCTCCGCCCACCGGCCTGGACATCATCAAGCCATATTTATAATAAATTTGCTTCTCTGCATAAAATTAACAAGTTCATGTTTGCTGGAAATCTGAAGCTTTTTTATTATCTTTTGGTGAAACATTTCCCACTTTTCTGATGAGTAAGTTGCCACACTCCCACTGCTGGGAATGAAATCTGTTCAGTCAAGGTAGGTTTTCAAATTGTGCTCCTACTTCCTGAGGCTGGTTTAACAGACAGATTGTCTAGGAACAGAGGAGAAGGAGCACAAAGGTCTATCTATCTCCAATGATTTTCCAAGGTCCTTCCCTATTACTGAGTAAGAGTTCTCCCCACCATGCTTAAGTTGGCAGAAAACTATCCACATGAAATGTGCTCTTCCCATTGCCAACACTTATCCTGTCTTTATTGCCTCTGTTTCAACTCACCGTAGTCACTTGTCACCTCATGTTCCTTCAAGGTAATGAGCAACCAAGTCAAACAATTTTACAACCTTGGGGCTGTCCTTAGAGGGAATTAGAACAAGAGGAAAATACAACTTAACTTTCCCTCTTGCATCAAATGAAGGCTTTTTCATTCATGGGCTGTAGGAAAGGAGATGAAGGAAACTTCATGGAGGATACAGGTATAAAGGATGTCACCAGATCATGATTAGGTGAAAATGGGGAAAGGCTACCCTCCTCTCCATGGTTCCTAACTTTATTGAATAAGGAAGTCAACCTGGAGAGAATCTATCGACATTCTGAAGAATGAATAGAACTTTTATTCAGTTGGAAACTTGATGTCCGTCCATCCATCCATCCATCCATCCATCCATCCACTTATTACTTACCTAATTTCTTTCTTACCTACTTACTTACTGTATTGGAAAATTGCTTTTTTGTTTGTTTCCAGGATACAGACTGCCCCCACATCATCTAATGAACTTTGTGGATGAAATTAAAATTAAAATGTGTTTCTAAGGGAGATTATCAATCTACATCCAGAAAAATGTGAATAGAACTCCCCTGCAGATCTCCCTGATCAACATGAGAAAATCAGGTGGTGCGGGGGGAAGGGGGGGGCGACTGGCACATGTGACCTTGCCAATTATTCCTAAAATTTAAAAAAATCAGTAGGGCTGTTGACTCCTTATTCCCATATTGATATTATTTCTATTTATGTATTTTATGTATTTATATCCCACCTTTATTATTTTACAAATAATTCAAGGTAGCAAACATATTTAATACATCTTCCTTCTCCTAGCTTCCTCACAACAATAACCCAACAACACTGTGAGTTGAGTTGAGTTGAGCTGGGCAAGATTGGCCCAAGGTCATCAAGCTGGCTTTTATAGCTAAGGCAGGACTAGAACTCACAGTCTCCGGGTTTCTAATCTGGTGCCTTAACCACTAGGCCAGACTGGTTCTCTATTATATTATTCATAATAATATTGAATATCTGCTATGCCAATCCCCTTGTTTTCTCCTCCCATTTGGATAGTGCTCAGTAACACAAATTATTTTTAATGATATAATGTGTGAAAATAGATTTTATTAGCGTGGCTTTTTAATACTTGCATTGCAAGTATTTTGTTACATTCTCTATCAGTCCCTAATTCTTAGAAGAAAAATAAATTAAATCAACCTCACATACATGCACACACACAACCCAGAGATTAAATACTCAGAAACTAGACTAGATTAGTGTGAATTGATTTCAGGGGCAACTTCCTATCCAGATTTATGCCACCACGGACAAATGAGACAAGTCTTCAAAAAAGTAAGTAGCAAAATATGCAACTGTTTAAAATATGTTTTGGGATGTTATTGCCAAGCTCTTTATACGTCAAATAGAGTTTAGCACTTTTCTCTACACTTGTCTTTAATTACCTCTCCAGGTCAAAGTAGATGTAATGTTAATTATCACAATTCAGAAAAATTAAATAACACAAAAGGAGACCTGCTGGATCAAGCTAAATGCCCATGAAATCCAGCATTCTGAATCATTCATTATCCAACCAAGTGCCTCCCGAAACCTCACAGGCATGGACAGGAGAGTGACACCGTGGCACCTCTTGGCTCCCTATTAGCTACATATGAAGATATGCTGCCTTTGATTCTGGACATAGCACTTTGCCATCAAGATTAGTAGTAGCTGAAACCCTTATCCTCCATTGATTTCTTTAAGACCCTTTAAAATCAACTAATTTGATACTTCTGGGTGTTGCAATATAAACACATCTGTAAAGGCCATTGCCAAATAATTCACGGCCATCACTCCACTCAGTATCCAGTTTTGTTTTGCATAACCCCAGGTTTCCATGAGAATTTGATGGTGTTCCATGAGAGACTGAGGTGGTGATGGTGGGAATCATTCAAACACAGCTGATTTTCTATCATTAGTGTTTTTTGCCTCATGATCAGGGGCTCCTGGGATATTTTTTTAACTAGCAGGTTTTGTGTCCCGAAAAAGCATGCAAATCCTTGGCCAAGAAGAAGACGAGACCAGATTTCATTTGAGCCAAGATTTTGACCCAGAGACCTGTGCATAACAGGTGAGAGATCTTGATATGATGTCTTATTTTCTGATGGGTAAAAATGACTGCAATTAAAAAAAAAGTTTCTGTATCCCAGTGACAAAAGATTGCCAAACAGTTGCAGAAAACAAATGACAATGCTTGGCATTTAAGAAGCAGAAATAACGTCAGACTATCACTGATCATGTAGACAGTTAATTAACCACTCGTACTGGATATTATATGTAGAAAAAACAATAATGTGTACATAAGACAATAATGTGAATTTGAAATGCCTTTGGGGGGAAAGCTACAGGAGTAGGAAAGCACAGGACTAAACATAACCACAACATTTAGGTTGAGGTTTCTCTGAAGGACACCAAAGCTGCTATTGAATTGTTTTTGTCAGTGCAATCATGGAAGGGAGTATTGTTAAATATATAGACAGTAATCATGCCAACTATATAATTAGTTTTTAAATTAATTAAATCAGTTTTAATTTAACCTCATTATTTTTTCCTTTGACCACATCAACATTTGGGAATGCTGCCTCTCAAAGGCCAAGTTTGGCCTTGCTCCCAAAAAGGTCTGTTCCCCTAATTTAGAGCAAAACAATTGTACCTGGGGAAAGGGATTACCTGCTATGCCTTTCCCTCCCTCTGTTTGCCATGTTTTCTGAATCCTTTTGTTTTCAAATAGTTTTCCTTTCCCAACAAAACAACATCGGAATTTGGCTATCAAGTTCTAACATGCGATATGTAATCAGCCTTAAAAATTAATGGGACAGTTCATTCCTGACTATTGAAAAGTTACAGAAAGAACCAATGAATCAGTGCATGACCTGCAATAGTCAATGATATTTGTATAAAATGGATATCAATGTTCATAATAATAATACCCAGAAGTAACAATTGTTGACAACAAAGTCCGCATAGTTGACATTGCAGTATCTGGAGAGAGCAGAAAGAAAGAAGCATAGAAAATCATAAACTGCAAAGATCTGCAAATAGAAAAATTGTGGCAAAAGAAAGCAAAAAATAGTATCAGTTGTAATAGGCATCTTATGTGCAATCCCAAAATATCTGGAGCACCATTTGAACATCATTGGCATTGACAGAATCACCCTCATTCAATTGCAAAAGACAGCTTACATCCTGTGACAATACAGTTAACACAATCAAACAACAATAACTGCCTAACCCAGGTCCTTGGAGGGGAAGAACTATAGGTGGACAAAATGCCAGCCCATTCTAAACAGATGGCATAATAATATTGCATCAACAAGCAACCATTGGGCAAAACAACAATTCATTGTGAGATAAGCTATAGCAGATACACTTTCCCCAGCTCAATCATTTCTAAGAAACTCAGAGACTAGGATTCTCATGATGGATGGGAGTTTACAAAGCTTTCATCCTGACATGTCTGGAGGAAAATTAATCATCACATGCACCAATTCTTATTCTCATTTGCCAGATACAAATCTATAAATGGGTTTCAGTGCATGGGAATGGGAACAAATGACACTAATGCCACCTACTTCTGCTTCCATTCCATTCCCCCCGCAGAGACTGTCTCACTTAACAACTGAGTTGCTACTTCCAATTGTGGTTGCTAAACGAGAACTATCCTGTCTGCTAAAACTTCACTGCTTCTCCTATACTCCAAAGCAAAGTTCTTTACAATGGGGATGGATTTTGATAGGAGCCATCGTCCTCGTGAGAAGTTTTCCTAAACAAAAAAATCAAAGAATTCAACTCAGAGCACCAGGATAGGGGTGGGGAGAACAGGAAAAAATGACCAGGGACTTGTTGGGGAGTTGTCAATTTGTGTGAGGTTCCCATGAAAATTCAAAGAATTAAAACTACGCCATCTCTCCTGATGGGAGATGAAAAAAAAGGGACAGGGAATACCCCACAATCAATAACACTGTTGCTAAGGAAAGGACAAAAAAACCCTGCCATTCAGGGACTTGGAGCAGAGGGGGAAACGGGCAGCTAGAAAGGTTGCTCAAATTACAGAGATTTGTATTTAGCAGGGAGAAAACAAAATAGCTTTGCCACTCCCCACCAGGGAACCTGTCCTGAATTAAGTGTTATATTATAGGCCTCGCATAACTGCAGCAACCACAGTGACGTCCCGTGGCTTTGCTGACTTCCGAAGTAAAACACTGTTTAATGTCTGTGTGTGTAGCGTTGCCATGGGGAGGGTGTGTGTATCTCTCTGTGTGTGCACAGCCACTTATCGCAATGAAGGAAATCTGAGCTCAGTCAGAGTTGACGCAAGCTGGGGACCATTGGCCTGACAAAAACACACAGAGGAAGGAATTCCTGGGTTTGCTATTCTATGCTGGGAAAGGACACAATTGGACAATGGAGGGATGGGAGTTCAGCCACTGTGGCTTTTATTTTTAGGGAAGCCACTGGGAATGAGATCATTGGGATGGACGAAGGCAGGAGAATCATTCCTACCAATCCACATAATGGCTGCTGTTCATTTGAAAAGGCAAGAACATTTCTTGGTAGTGGCAAGTCTAGGTGCAGTCCCTCACTTTGATCCATGAGAGAAATAACCGGCAAGCTATTTTTATTTGTATAGCTCTCCCCACTTCCCCATGTCTAAAGAGAATAATGCTGGGGCAGCATTAGGATCAAAAGCAGCATTCAAGTAGGGAAGAGCTCAGCCTTCCTTCCTTGATTTTGCATATTGTATGTCTTTAGCACCTTCCCTTCCTGGTCAATATTTGTGCATTTCCTAATCTCCTCACTTCCCCTCCCAATTGTTTAACCAATGAATTTCACAAACTTTTTTTTTCTTTAAGTTTTTTAACTGTATATCATTTTCAGCCCTGAACAATTTTTATCTTTTCTTGGGCATTTTCACCCAATTTACACACAAGCACCCATTGTTATCATATGGCAACAATTCTGCAAAATTATTTTTAAACCCTCAAGCAGGTGTGTTGCCTCATGGAGTGTGGCATTAGTGATTTTCACCTTTTTATTCTTCTTAATTTCTTAATTTGATTTATATGCCGCCCTTCTCCGAAGACTCATTGTCCTTCGGCTTATTGTGGTTTTTGGAAGTATTTTGGATATTAATACCTCCTAAAAGTTGGTAGGACAGAGGACCCCAGAATTTACTTAGCCTTAGTCTTAAACCAGCCCTTCTCCAAAGCACTGTAGAGCTGCGAAGGTTCCAGTGGAAAAAACAGTTTGCTCCCACTTCAGATACACATGTTCAGAATGAAAAATAAACATCATACAAATCAGAAGTGATTTTGAATGGATGCAAAACCTTTGTGTAAATATAGTTGAGGAGGACAAATGGGCACAGATTCACATATAATAGAACACTTTCTCCTAATTCAATTTGGCAATCTCCAGGTATGTAGTACTATAACTTCCATTTTTCTCAACTAGCACAGCAATCATGGGGTGGTGGGGGGTGGTAATGTTGATCTCAAATCTCTGCAGAATTATAACTATTATGAAGTAGTACATCATATATTTTTGTAGGTATTATGGAATGTGTAGCTTCAACCTTGTAGCAATTTCCTCTATGACTTCTCAAATGTGTCATTTTCATAAATAGAGCATTTCTGCATATATTTACCATCAAAACTTTTTCATTTCTTACTTGTATAACGTACTGTATGTTCATGTGTAATGAGAAAAGAGGTCATTCTGGTAAACACTATAACCAATGTGAGTATTTTCCCATTCTAGATTTACTATAATACTACAAGTTACAGCCGTTTTAAAAATAGTTTGCTTTTTTTTTAAATTGGAATTTCCTTTCCTTGTGATTCAATGAGAAAAAATAAGGCTTTTGTGGAATGGAAACGCAAACCCAAAATGCTCCACCAATAGAATTATAGGCTGGCATGAACAACTTTGTCGTTCTAAATGCCCACCTGTGGAGGAGCAGGTAAGGGTGATTGAGCTTCAGGAAGGAATGGGGATTCTGGATCTTAACCCATCTTGTTTGGGGATAGTAGGTTGGATTTTGTGCTTTGTATGGGCTGGCTGAAGATTGACTGGAGAACTACCTTTGAAGGCCTGTTTTCACAGCCTTGCTAGTGCCAGCTGGTTGCCAGACATTTAGTGCCAGAAGCAGAGTTCTCCTTAAGGAAAAATATCTTTAAAGCAGATAAATTATCCTTTCAGCATTAAGCCGTCCAGGACATGCATGTTGCTTTGTAACTTTCCAAGACCACCACAAGTTGGGAGGGAAAGTAAAAAAATAAAGCACATTGTATAAAGATAAAATTGATTTGTCCCATTTGTAGATCCCTGGTCTTCCCAAGCCAGATGTGGTTCATTTTAAAAAATGACTACACTACTGGACTAGGTAACAGTTTCCTGTAACCTTGAGGCTGTGTACTGCATTGGGTAGGGCTGTCAATGGGTTTTCATATATATATATTTAATACATACAATATAACTTATAGAAAAACCTAGAAACTCAGACAGGGATCGAAAAACTCAGATCTGCATTTAAAAACCCAGCACTGGCAACCCTGGTATTAAAACTACATGGAAAGGAAGTCACTATAAGGTGGTTCAGTCTTCGACAGAGGCTTTCCTGCCATTTTATCTCCATAGAAAGTCCACAAAGAAATCAGAAATGCTATGTGGCAACGATGGAGTATGTATCTGTATACGTACACCCGTGGTGGGATTCAATTTTTTTTTACTACCGGTTCTGTGGGCATGGCTTGGTTTAAAGTTTAAAGTTTATTTGATTTCTATACCGCCCCTCTCCCTTGCGGGACTCGGGGCGGTTTACAGCAAATTA
>JANHFK010007468.1:96536-110018 GCA_036250565.1 Sibynophis collaris | reverse complement strand
CCCCACCCCCCCAGAGGCCCTCTAGAGGCCAGAAACAGCCTGTTTCCTGACTTTCAGTGGGCCCGGAAGGCTGGAAAACCAGTTGGCCAGTGCGCATATGCGCACTGCAGCTGAGCTGGGGCGACGGTCATGTGGCCACCGATATGGCTCCGCATGCCATAGGTTCACCACCAAAATGGACCTAGGGCCATATACATTTTAGACTCGGGATTCTAGAATAGGGTCCTGCATGTATAATTCGATCAAAGCATTTATGCATTTATGAACCACGGAACCATGGAATAAAAATCTTTTTTTTTAAGATGAAGTCATACGTGAATGGAGTCGTAAGCTTGTATGTACATGTGCCAAGAATAATACCCTATTTTACCCTCCTACACAAAGGCAAGCCTAGCTCTGTCAGTGAATTGATAATTTGTGTCTGGCATTTACAAGTATGGGTTAACACATAATGGAGTTTCTCCTGCATAGAAAAAGCCAGTATGTCAGAAAGAAGTCTAGACTGGAAAGGTTCTTTTTTAAAAAATCTCTCATTTTCTATAACAAGAGACTGTTTGCTTTTGGTATTATCAGGCAAACCCTCACCTAGAGTATAAGGGCCAAAATAAACATCGAGAAGTAGATTAATATTCCATATATGCTCCTATGTAGGCATTTATATTCAAAAGTTGCCAATCTCCTTTTGTAGTTTCAGATCTAGAGATTTGCTATTGAGTAGCATTCTAGTCTGCACTAGTAATTACAAAGAGAGAATCAGGTAATGTAAAGATTTCTCTGCCAGTTTAGACCAAATTAATTCAACTCCATTTCCTTCTCCAAGCCAACAACCATCATAGACAGATTTTGTGACAGTGAATTCTATTAGACAATTAAACAGTTAAATGTTTTCTAACCTGGTGCCACCACAGTTGTAGTGTGGGATTTATAGGCCAACACACCTAGAAGCTTCAGAACTGGAATTCAGAACCCTCAGAATGGAATTATCACATAGCTTTACAAGGCGGATTTCACCTGAAAGAAAGTGGTCCACCTCTGAGCTTCATTGCTCATACAGGATTGAATCTAAAGGCTTTTAATATGCTTGTTTGCGTATTAAATGTTTACCCTCTGAATCCACACATATACGCCTTAGCCTACAGTAAAAAGAATCTATACACAAAAGAAATCAATCACATATTTTTTTCAAAAAAATCTTAATGAAATAATTCTGACAATTTTATTTTCAGAGATGACACTCAACCAACAAAGACCTTCAGAATAATTCAGTCTTTACCCATTTCAAAGATAGCCATCACCCTAGAGGCCAGCCTTACTTCCAAACAGAGGACGATCCAACATGTTCCATCAAAAATTCCCATTCACAGCTCTATCCACCTCCACCACAGTGACTCTCCAGAAATTCCAGAGATATATTAACAAAAGCAAGTATTTAGCATACCTCCCATAATGAAAGGTCTGATGGAAGCTGTAGGTCCACTACACCTGGAAAGTAGCTGTTCAAGGAAGACGGCAGCCAATTTATTAATTTCTTTTGCTTTCTTTTGCAAGCAGATCTCAGGACCAGTGAAAGAGTACTATTTTAATGTGTGGTAGATGTAGTCTTCCACCAGTTCCGCCCTCTTTGCTTTCACCTTGATCTGCTGAACAAAAAGCAGACAGCCAACGGCTCAGCTGAAAAGATACCAGGGTATTTCTATGCCACATCTGTCCACATGAAACTTCCAGCTCTTGTTTAAATGTATCCCAAACCATTGTTACTCCTGCTATACACAACATTCCCAGAGTTACACCCCAAGAGCTCTTCCACTTGAGATCTCTTAAGGAATATATCTCTGAGTTATCCCATTGTTCAAGGGTATACAGTATTACCTTCTCCATAGCAAACAACCGTTTTATCCTAGCCAGAAAATATAATGAGAATGTAATAGCGGTGTCCTGGATTTACACTACTGAAATTGCACTCCAAGCTGGCTGTGCATCAATATTTGAACTACCTTGCAAGTCACCTGCAGCTCCTAGCCACTGGGTGGGGTTTAGCACAGGGGGAATGGTACTGAGCAAGTCGCTTGTTCTTCCTGCATTTCAGTCGTAGTCACTGATCATTAACAGTTGCAGGTGCCAATTCCTCCCTTAAGGTTTATGCTGTAGTAGTTAACCAAGCTGTTAGAGCCCACCCCAGGAGCAAGATTTATACCTGCAGAAGAGGTGGCATTTGTTAAAGGTATTGTACTATAGTTCAATTTGGTGTAATCTGTGGAAGGTAAATAAAATCATCCTGAAGTCCAGTTTGGCTTCTGCTGACTTTATAAATACTTATTTTTGACAACAGCAATTACATTTTCCAGGGATGTTTCAATCAAGTCACAACACTGGCATTTTCTGGTAGTCTCCCATCCAATACTAACCCTGCTTGGCTTTCCAAGATCAGTCAAGGTAAATAATATAAATATGAGGGAAGAGAAGGTAATAGGTGTATCTGTTGATTCAATTATGAATTTGGAAGACTCGTATAATCTTATGGACTTATTAATGTTTTTCCAGCTAGGAAAAACATTATTTTTTTCCAAGGTTCTCCTTGAACATTGCAAACATACAGGAAGCAACCTGTCACATGCAATGTTTGAGGCAGAGGCCAGAAGAAAGCCTAATTCTACACACAAACACACACACACACACACACACACACATCTACTGCAATGACTACCCATCAATCTGATCAACCTAAATGAGTTTTAGCAGAGCACTTTTGAGAATGGAAGCCACTAGAAGGCAAGGCAAGCCCATAAATACATCTGGCAGGGTTAACCTGAGCAGTGTGTGCAAATAATTAAAAATACACAATGTAGTTTCCATTGCTCAAGTCCCAGTTCTCTTTTTTAAGTATGCTAATGAAGGAAGGGGCTGCAGGACTATGATGTCATGCTCGCTTAGATAGGGCTGAGCCTAGTCCCTGTGCCAAGATCTGAAAGAACCCTGAATGTATTTCCTGAGCTTCATGCATCATGCCACCAGCTGCGGCTTATTTTACTTATACAACTCCATTATCAGCATACAAGTGGTAAGCACAGAGGTTCCTAAAGCCTAAGCAAGGCAGGGCAGGGCAGGGCAGGGACGTACCTAGACGTAGCTAAGGCTGCTCTTGAAACACCATCCAAGTAGGTGAAGTTGTCCAATACTGAATCAGATCATGCAGACCATCAGGTAACATTTTCTGTAGGATCAGAAACCAGCCTTATTCCTCTTCATTAACCACATGTGATTTTTTAACATGGATTTTTCCAAACACAATTTGATCAGAGTTTCTCCATATTGAAGGCATCATAGGCCACTTCCCAGTTTGGACCAGCCCTAGAACTGGGGCAGTAACCAGATCCCAAAAATATCCTGCCAAAGAAAAACTAGAACAAGTCTTCTTGTTTGACATTGCTTGTCAAACATAGGAAGGAAATTGGGTCTAATGCATACTTTCTATTTGGGACACATGAACCCAAGAAATCTTGACAATCTTGGGAACAGTTTTCTGGCACAAGATCAGAAAAGATGGAGGAGATTGTGATTGATGGGAGGGCAGGGAGGGAGAGAAGGGGTCTGCAAGCCCTACTTGGCTAAGCTTCCAGCTCTGGGAATTCCTCTGTTCTCAAGTCTTTGCAGACTTGGAAGCTCTTCCTGGTTCCCAGATCCAGAAAGGAAAAATAATAGTTTTCAGGAGTCCATTGGAAACCCTTGAAATCTCACAAGCTCCCCATCTCTGACACATGATCTTGGTCAACACTATGATTCAGAGCAGGTTCCTTGGTCCAGATTATTAGAATGTGCATTATAACATGAAACCAGGGGTATCCAACCTTGGTGACTGAAGACATGGGTTGGCTGGGGAATTCTGGGATGGGAGCTCCATAAATCTTCAAGTTGCCAACGTTGGACATTCCTGCATTAAAACGAAATTATGCTTCAGGAGAAAATGTGCCAACTGAATTGATTGGCAAGAGAAACAGTCCCTTCAGCAGGCTGAAGGCATGATGAAAGAATAAGCAATTATTTCTGATGGTGTGCTTTGCAGTCTCTAGTTAAACTGGTTTTGCAGGTTTTAGAAGCACAGCAAAAACACTTGCAGAGCCACAGTGGGCAAAGTCTCGCAGACTTAAAAATGGCATCACCCTTCAGGACCTGGGTATAAAGAAAACGCCAGGTTGCTTTCGATGGTTCTCCCGGGGGGTGGGGGGGGGGCGGCCTCAGCCTGCCCCATTCAGTCTTTATTTTCTCCAACAGTCGCAATTTTAGCAGGGTTTGGCCGCCTTTGATCTGGAGCACGCCATCCAACAAGGTTTCCTCCGCCTTCCGTCGAACCAGCCCCGCGGACATGCCAGCTGCAGAGAGATCTGGCCACCGCTTCTTAGGCAAGGCCGTAGAGGATCGTGGCTTAGGCCCAGCATCCTGAACTGAGACGGCGACGAGACTGGACGGGGAAGGGAAGGCAAGGGAAGGAAGGGAAGGGAGAGCCGATTCTGCAACCTCTAGCAAGAGAAAGAGAGCTAGAAGTCTCCGCTCTCGCTCGCTCGCTCGCTCAACCCACCCCCCTCTTTCCCGGATGGACGCGGTTTCCCTATTTATCCACAATGACTCAACCCTCCACCCTCGTGATTCGACTCTCGTCGGTAACCTTCAAGAGCAAACAGAAGCCAAGCGGCCGGAGGAGCTGCCGCTTTGATCTGCCAGCTCTTTGTGCACGGCCCGGGGAGATGGCGAGGAGGAGCGCTTCCTTTTCGGCTCCCGGTTGACGCCTTGGTCAATTCAACATTACCAACCGGTAATGCGAGAAGGCGGGTCGGGCTATCCCGGCATGGCTGACCTGGCGATGTGACCATTTAAAAGTAGAGATGGTGGCCAACCGCGGTTAGTTGTTGGATTGCACCCGTTTCTCACCTTTGCCAGAGGACCGGCATTAGAGCCGGCATTGGTTGACCCCTTTTTTTTAAACTACGGGGCCTGTGCCATTCTCAACCATTTCTAAAAGATTTGAACCCGTGCAAATTCCTAGGCGTTACTTAAGGCCTAGGCATTGCCATTGGCCTTTGCCAGGTAAAAGTAAATGCTGCTTTTTGCTCAGAAAGCAGGGATAAAGGCTACCCAAGGAAGTTAAAAGAGCCCTGGCTTCTCCTTTTTAGAAAGCAGACCCTGTGCACATTGGAGTTTGCTACAACTGCTTGTGGGTAGCTGTGCAACTGTCAGGCTGGGTTCCCCTTTTCTGTTGTTGTTATATACATAACCATTTCAGGCCTGTTCAGCCTGACTTGTCCCATCATGCTTGGGGGAGGGTGCTAATTTTTCAAAGAGGTAAGCAGGTAGATTATAAATCCTTCAAAATACTATGTTCCCTCTGTCAACCTATCTTGGTGTGTGGGGTAGGGGAGACCATCCAGCATAGGTGACAAGAATGTATGGGCAGAACTTCCTTCTTGGCAGAAGAAATAAATAGGACCCCAAACCTCAAGAGTGGGAACTTTCCAATTTATTCCAATTTATGCCCCGCCCTTCTCCCTTGCGGGACTCAAAACTTGTCATTTTTGCTGGGTGTGAAGAGGGGGGTGGGGAAGGGGGGGTTTGAAAAGCTTTTCATTCCACATCAGCACTTGTCCTATCAGGCTGCTGAGAGGTCCTGACTTTCTACCTGATAATACCCTGGAATAGCGCTAGCCACCAAGAGTAGCACATTGCAATATAAAGTGAATTTCCTGACTTACTCCAATCGACACCTTTCAGTTGCCTGGAAGGAGAAAATCACAATGTCTCCATGCTTTCATGGAAGACAATCCAATTTAGCAGGATCAGTAACCGTAGCATTCTCATGATATAAAAATGCTCGGAGACACCTGGGAATACATGTCCCATCCTAGGGGAATCCCTGCTTTTGGTCCTTTGTTGTAGGATGTGGAGCAGCACAATAGCTGGAAACCCTGCAGCATCCGAGAAGGGGAAAGGTGCCCTCATTTAACTAAGCCTAAAGCCTTCTCTGAGTCCATTTCAACACTTGTTGACCTTGTAGTTTTGTTGGAAGCAGTTTGCCATTGTCTTTTTTTCATGTTCCCTCTCTAGCCTACAGGAAGCCTTTTATCTAAGTTATAATCAAGTCCAATTCTGCTTAATTCATGAGTCACAATACCGAAGGGAAATTGCTGGTCAGCTACTCCTATAACTCTTGATTTTTTTGATTAAAAAAAAAAATCATACCAGAATTAGCAATATTTGGGGGGGGCGTTCTTATTTGATTGCTAATTCTGGGCTTTGAGGTTAGACTCTTTTCAGACTTTCTGGTCAGGATAAAAGATGCTTTCAAGGTGAAAGGACTACTGTCAAATAAAATGTGTAAAGAGACCTTGAATTGAACTCAATTCGTGGCCAACCAACAGGAGACCCGTTTGCTATTGTCTTCTGTTAGCCAACCACCATAGAATTCTTACATGGTCCCCATCCAAGTAGGGGTCAGGGGCACCCCTGCTTAACTTCTGAAATGTACCAATCAAATACTGAAAAGCTTTTCCTCTAAAGATGCTCATTGTTGGAGATAATGAGAAGACGCTGAAGATCTTTGCAATGATATTTTGCAGACAGTAGAGATAAATTCAAGAGTGCTTTCTATTCTTTTTTTCTGAAGGATATTTCTTTAACAATGCTGTCCTCAACATTGGCTTCAGGCAATTTTATATTCAGCTGCTTCATCTATGGAATTTTGATTGGGATCGAGGGAGACGAAGGGGCAGGAAAGAGTATTTCCATAGCTGCTCAGAGACAATCTTTGGCTTAGTAGAGTTAGGCTTTTTTCATCTCCCTAGGACACAATGGCGCTGCTTTGAAATGAACAATGCAACAGGGAATACTTCCCAGCTACTTTTGTTGTCATTTTCTGAGTTCCTTTAGAGTTGTTCATGACCTTCCTCATCTTCTGTCATCGTTGCAACTCCAAACTAACCAGCATTAGGAAAAGCAAAACTGTATTTTTAATCCTTTAAAAGGAGATATCTATGCTTGAATGCTGCTTCTTTGCTGCCTCCTTTAAAATGACCCCAGGGGACCCACGCTGGCAACTCAGCTAGAGGTTTCAGTCCATCCCTGTTCTGGAGGGGGCCAGATTCCACGAGTCTGTCTTAGATATGTTCTGTTGCACATGGGATTATTCCAGCATTTTCAGTCCATCAAGTAACTTTCTGTCTGCACCTGCACCACTGTGTATTTGAGTTCTCAAATCATCATATTTGATGGTTTATTTGGTTTCACCTAGTACAAAGTATATCTCCAGCCATTTGCGAACTCTTTTATGGCTCAGAATCATGTATGAGCCAATCACTGTGGGTTAATCAGTAAAGTGTAGTTAGACAAGTCATTATTTTTTTAATTTCTAATTATAAAGTTGCTTATAATAAGAAATGTTATAATAATACATTGCACAAAATAGCTTCTTCATCATTACACATGGTGTCTATTTCACAATCCTATAATAAGCTGATGCAGTTTTTTTTAAACATCCTGAATATTCAAAATGAATATTCATTTTGTCGTTTATAAAAGAGAAAAAAATCCTGCAAATCACAATTTAATTATGATTTCTTACCTTGGTTTTTAAACATAATTTTTATCAGAGACTTTCCCAATTGGTGAAATCTTACTAAACCCCCTTTTTAACAGAAAAGATAATAGATATTTCCAACAATGGGTCGTTTTGCTCTAAAAAGCATTTCTTTTGTAACTTTTTATTCCTTCCACCAAATATATGTAATAATTCTAAAGTTGATGAGATTTCAATCCTTTGGTTATTGATATTATGAACAGGTTCCTTTTTATTGCATTCCAACCAAAGATAGAGTAAAGGTGAGGTTTTTCTCCTTATTGCAATCTTTAGCATCTGGTAGATGCATGTTAGATTCTAACATACAGCATGTTAGATTCTTACATATAAATGCCTGTGATGTAACAACTTAAAATATAATTCTGGATTAGGAATTGCCACATTGCATCATCCAACTGCTTGCTTAAATCTGACTCGCAAACATGAGGCCTATCTCTGTCTATTTCCTTGCAACAAGTAGCACTAATGTTTTGATACCATACCTTTGGATTGTACAAAATAATTTCTTGAAATCGGACTGTGTATTAGTGAGTGAGGTCTGAAAGCATCTTTCTCCAAAATCAACCCTTTCCAGTTTGAATTGTCCTAATATGTTGGATATCTAACTCTCATATTTTAGATCAGAGTGCCTAGTGGTAATGCTAACTGGGGCTTCTGCGAACTGAACCCAGGAGAGAGAAAGATTGAGGAAATCTTCCTGAAATCCAGTAGCCATAAGATTGAGTCAGGATGCCAACAAATCAACTCACCCCAACCTTAAAAGGGAAACAATATTTTTCAAGCTATCTAATCTCTGATACTCAAACAAGGAGAAGGGGACAGGGACAATTTTCAACTGGAAGAAAAAATTTAAAAAAACAAAACAAAAAACAACCATGTTGAATTTTATATTGGATCAGCTACTGCTTTGCACAGCTCTTTTGGCAGTATCATTTCAAATAGTAAGAACCGGTGTGATTGAAATGAATGTGATTATGTTTTACTTTATTGTGATATTCTCAGCTGTCAATCCTGATTTTCTTATATTTGTTCTGCATAAATCATTCCTCCTTGAGTTGGCTGAAAACTTGGGGACTGAGTGCCTTTCGCCTTTTATTTTTTTAACGAAAACAATATTTTTTTAGAAGGATCATTCTTCTCGTTTTTGCTACCTTCCCAAAGTCTTCAAAATCAGCATGGCTTTTATGGAGAAATTTTACCATATTTAGAGAAAACATGTATTTAAGTCAAGATTCCTCAGGCTTAGTCCTTCCAATGGTATGGAATTTCAGAATTCCCCAGAAAAATATCTGAAAGCCAAGAGAATGTGCAGCTCTTCCAGAAAATAGTAATGCTAATCCTTTAGCAACTGTGTATAAGGTTTTTAAAAATTAAATATGGGATGGAGGGGAAGAAAAGATTTAGAAATTGAGGTTTCATATTTTGCTCCCTTAGCAGTCCAGATCTGGATTCTGCTACTCCTCCCACTCCGTCTGCTGATTCCTTTTAAAAAGCCATTTACACAAATGCTCTTTGTGAGAAAGGTATTTTACTAGCTTGGTGCAGTTCATTCCCAGGCCCTAGAGCAACACGAAATCAATTCTCAAATAAAATAAAATATATACGGTAAGCATTAAAGTATGCACAATTGAAGCCAAGAGAGAGACGGCGACTCCAGATCAAAGTCCTATACACTTATGGCTGCCCTTGTGACTTTTTTTTTTATACTTCCCAACAATGCTCCCATCCTTCCCTATTTTCTTTCCTAAAACTTAGAGATGATACATAATCTTTCAACTAAGAAAACATTCACATTTATTTGGGGCAGTCTGTTATTTTCATTCACCCACCCTGAACAGCATTTGCTGTTCAAAAATGAGTCTTCTATTTTAAAAGTGCTTGGAAAAAGGAATTGCTCGATATCACATTGTAATGTTCCAGACTGACCCACACTTTCAGTGCTTTTCAAACATAAATAATACATTTTAGAAGGAGAGTGGGCCCTGTGATGGGATAACTTCCATTGCCATAGAAAAGGGTGGGGAATAGGGAAAAAAAGCACTTGGAAAAGATTGCATTATTTATGGGCAGCTCTTCCTGTCTTCAGACCTATCCCAGAGGCCTTGTCAAAGGCCATTGTGCACAAAAGAAAAATAATCTTTTCCTTTATAGGATATTCCCTCACACAATTAGATGGTGCTACTTTTTCCCCTTGTAATGTTGGAGGCATTCAGACATTTGCCTTGCCTTAGCTACTCTTCCTGGCAGTTTTGCAAATGTGAGTGTTGACAGATCGCAAAGCTGCAGTGGGCTTTCAGCTTTCTGCATACTTGGAAGGAACATCATGAAAGGCCCTGTTAACCAGGAACAGTCCAATTTGGGCTGCAGACCAAGCCAAAATAGGCAGTCAGCAAAAGAATCTTCTATCAACTTAGAGCTCTTCAGACTGAGTGGATCCTCCATCTAGCAGATGGGGATAACGGGGCTTGTAGTTCAAGGGATACCTCTGAAGCCTACCTTGTGAGAAGAAGGCTGAGCTGTCTGGTATCAGAGAAAGAGACACAACTCACACTTGGGACAGTGCAGCAAAATTAAGGGATTGGCCATTTTTGGTTTTGAGTGAAGGGCTTTCTGCCTTTTAACTGAATCCATCCTCTCTGCAAAAGGTGCTTTTGGGGGAAAAAAATCCATAGTAAAATGAAATACTTGGGATGGAGACCTTATGATTGTAGGACTGCCAGGCAGTAACCTGAAGGTCCAATGTTTTGCTCTTTTAAAATATCCATGTAAAAAGACGGAAAGCAGCCTCTGCTTCTGCCTACATTCCCCCCCAGACTTGAGGTCTGACTGCTACATGGCATGTCTGGACTTGACTGTGGTGAGTTGGAGGAGTTGTTTGCACTGCAAGGGGTTATTTAAAATACAACAAGCTACAACAGAGACTATAGCACTTTTTGATGTTAAGACTTCTTGAAGAGGCTCTGTGAAGGGCTTAGGTAAGCCTGCATCCTAAATCCGTGCCAGGAGTTCTCCTAAGTTAGCAACCATTATGTCACAGCATTCTAGTCCTCACTCTAAAATCGAATGCATCGGGTTGTGATTGAAGATCTTCTGCCTTTATGAACAGCCATTTATTCATTAGGAGTTACCGGAGCATCAGTTGATCTCTGTGCTAGCATTCTCCAAACAGGTGTCTTTCAGATGTATCCGTCACGCTGGTTCATATTTGGAGTGCAATAATTCAAAATCCATTGCTTGATAGGGTAGTTGATGCTCCCGTAAATTAGATTCTAATTAAAAACCTTGGAAGAAGACACTGCATCAGAATGCTCCCACACACACACACACATTCCATCTGCCCACAGCAGGATGCAATCCTAAAATCTTACAGACCGGATTGGAGATTGAGGTCCTAACTATGGAATTCTCTTGACACAAAGCCAAAATGCCTGAGAACTGGAAAATAAATTATGAGTGTGATTCTGGGCTCCATGAGAGGCTCTGCCTTGGAAGTGGGGGCAGCAGGCACTGCCTGCTTATTCCACGGAGCGCCCCCTGTGTTTTCAGTTGATTGTGCCCTGTCTGAAATCAGAGGTTGCGTTGGTAATAGAATCAATAAAGAGGAAGTCACAGGCAGGGATATGATGGGAAATTATAGTGGAACGAGAACATTGTGTAACTTTGAAGAGGCTGTGGTTTTGCAACCTTCTTTGTGCTCCTGGCCTCATCTAGCTCAAATATCACAGAGGTTTTGGTTCAGAAAGTTTCTCATTTAGCTGCATCAGTGAAAGCAAACTCAGTGCCTCCTCCAGCCTTGCTCCCATTGATAGCCTCACCTGGAGCCCTTCAGAAACACTGACGTCCACACAGTGCATGGCAGCCTGTTCAACAGACTGCTGACCTGGAACACAAGCTCTGCTCAACCCAATTGGGGGGCAGTTGAGAAAGCATTTTTCTCTGCCAGGTTGTGCCATGCCTAGGTTGATGCTACAAGGAGGACGCAACTCTGTACAGACTGAACTAGAAGCAGCAGCAGCAGCCGCAGGGAAACAGAGGCCTTGGAGGAAACATTCACGCTGGTAAATGCGTTGAACCCTCTGAGCCCCACCCAGCTAGGAAGCGAGTTTCCGGAGCTGCCACACAGTCTTGGTGCTTTTGAAGCCTCTATTTTTAGGGTTGCTTTTAACTGATCAGGAATATGCTGCTTGCCCTTGACCCACTATCCGGTTAGGCTGGAGTGGTGGGCCGAGAGAGGCAGGGCCACCTCCCCAATTCCTGTGCTAGCCTCCCACAGCCCGGGAGACAAATTCGCAAGGGAAGAAGGGACAGAGCAAACGCTCACCTTCCCTCTTCTGCAGAGGAACTGGGCATAGGAGCAATGCTGGCATAATATCTCAAAGCCTGAACCTGTCCCACTTCAGGTGAGTCTCATTTCACTTACTAACCTCTCCTGCTGTGTTATTTAGCATTATTGCTAAGGAACAAGGAGGGTTGAAGAAGCCCTCTGAGAGACCTTTCCCCCTCCATCTTCTTTGATGATTGTCTCCTGTGGACCCCCTTTGCTATTTTCTATATTTCCGAGTGGGCTTTACTGCAGGCAGTTGGCTCAGCATTGATGCTCCCCCAAGAATAGCAAGGAGACGTTAATTTCCTTACAGCGGTCCCTCTCGCAGGGTTGAATTGCATCAGGATTCCTGTGGAACGTAACAATGGGGACCTTCTTGTGTAAGCTGCATGAAGGTAACGATGTCAAGCTTGCTAAAATATAGCATGTCCCATTGAATTCATCAAGATATACAACACTTGGTATTTAGAGAGAGGTGGAGGATATGCAAGGTGCAAAATTTTTCTCCCCCAAAATTTGGGAATTACAAAACAAAAATAATTTCCAATTATTTCCACACGGATGAAGTGGTGTGTCTAATAATTAAAATTACCATGTTGCAATTGATATTTCCCTTCTTAAATGTCATGTTGGTGTATCTTTGAAGAGGATAGTCTGTGGCACCTTCCATTCATTCATTCGTTTATTCTCTTTCTCATCTCTGTGTTAGCATTTTAATATTTATCAGTGAGCAGAAAAGGGGACAGGTGTGCAGAAAATGCGAATACTTCATATTTACATTTAGAAGTTATTAGAAGTGGAATTGCATGGGTCTTAGTGGGGATATCATTACCTGCATGAGCTGGATGCCTATGTAGCCTGGTGCTTTCACTTTTCATATTGCTCTAAAAGGAGGCAACCTTTATATAGTATCAGGTAGTCTTTGACTTACAGCAATTGACTTAGTGACCAAAGTTATGGCACTGAGAAAAGTGACTTATGACCGTTTTTCACTCTTTAACCATTGCAGCATCCCCATGGTCACGGGATCAAAATTTGGATCCTCGGCAAGTGGTTCATATTTAGGATGGTTGCAGTGTCCTGGGCTCATGTGACCCCCTTTTGCGACTTTCTGACAAACAAAACCAATGGGGAAGCCAGATTCACTTTACCACTGCCAGTGATTCATTTAACAATTGCGGCAAGAAAGGTTGTAAAATGGGGCACATTTACTTAACATTCACCTAGCAACAGAAACTTTGGGCTCAATTGTGGTTGTAAGTTGAGAACTACCCGGGCATTTACCCATCCTTTCCCTATAACGGGTGTCAAACTGGCAGCCCGTGGGTCGAATGCGTCACATGTTGTCCCCGCCCCCGTCCGGTTTAGTGAAGGGGGGGGAAGCGCTCCATGGCTTAGGTCCTGTATATCTGCGGGATCGCATCCTGCCACCAAATTTCTCCCACCGACCAGTGCGCTCCCACAGAGAGGGCCTCCTTAGGGTTCCATCGGCCAAGCAGTGCCGCTTGGTGACCCCGAGGAGGAGAGCCTTCTCTGT
>JANHFK010007468.1:71181-81539 GCA_036250565.1 Sibynophis collaris | reverse complement strand
GTGGGGCAGGGGGGAACTGGGGTTAGTCACAAAATCACCAAGGACTCCACACATTCCAAAGGGAAAACCCAAAACCAGTGTGGAAGTCATGTGGAGGCAAGCAGAAAAAAAGCCAGACCCATCCTAAATTCTGGGGAACCTTAGAACAATCTAGGAGGAGCATACACTCAGTAGTCTCTTTTACTCACCTATCTCAGTGGCACAGCTGACCAACCAGCGAACCATTTCCCTACGTCGCCAGGTCATGGTGTTGAGCGTCATGCGCATCACCTAGGGGAGAAGCAGTGGAAAAATGGGTGAAGTGATAAAGAAAAAACAAAATATATAGGGGGGGGCTACACACCATGCAGTCCCTTCCGCATTGGGTCCAAATAGTGTGCAACCCAGCATGGGTGGCCCTCAGGTCCATGGGTGGCCCTCAGGTAAAACAACTTCCTCGGAATTTCTCAACCTTGGCAGTTAGCAGGTACGTGGGACTCCATTCCCAGAAGCTTGCTGGGGGAACGGGAGGGGGGGAGCTGAATTTGGGAGCTGAACTCTTCACACCTTCAAGCTGCCAAGATCAAAAAACTGCTCTAAAGTGTAATCTGGAAGGAGAAGTGAATGAATAAATTGCTATGTCAAGCATTGCCTGGTAAGAAATGGTGTGTCTGCTCCCAAGAGGAAGGCATGCTGAAACACTGGGCTTCATCAGAGTGCCAAGCAAATACATCAACACAGAAGAACTGGAAATTCCCAGGAAAAACACAGCAAAAAGCAAACTACCAGGAATTCTTTTCGATAACCATTACTAATCATAAGGCAGGAGCCACTAAGAACTAAGACGTTAAGAGGCACAGAGATAACCCACCTCCATATTATCTTCCCATTTATTTCAAAAAGACATGAACAGGAAAATTAACTAGAAGATTGTACCCTAGTTTATTGTATGGGAGGGTGATATATTGCTACATCAAATAGAATCTATTACCGAACCATATCAGATCAAAAATGGTTGTTAACATTTACAGATTAAGTATTTTGTACAGATTAAGTTTTCTGTTACAAATCCTCTGTTGCAGCTTTCCCCAAATGTGTCCTCCAGATGTTTTGGTCTATCATCTTCCCCACACAACACCAAAGTAGCCCTAGGGAACTTTCCCCAAAGAATCAGAGACATAATTTGCTCAGATGTACCCTCACCTGCAGGCCAAGCTCCAGAGAGATATTAAGCAAGGTGGTATCTGGAGGAGTGTTGGCTGGCGTGGCAGTCTTGCAGGCATCCTGGGCCAGTTTAAACAGCAAGGCCGGTGAATGAATATTCTGCTGAATGGAACCCAGGACCATGCGCAGCCAGTTGGGGTCACCTGCAGGGAGTCACAATAAAAAGTCCACAGTATGAGAGACGCCTGACTTGGAGCTGAAGACAGGCCCCAGCCTTCCAACTCACTATTCTAAGGAAGAAGCCCTTTCTGCTTTCAGAAGGGAAAAAGTTGAGAGCCCTAAGACCTCTGACTTTTGCTCTCCCCTCCAGGACTGGATCTACCTTTAGCAGCTGTAAGCATAGCTGAGGCTAGCTCGCACTGTCGAGTCTCTAGGTGACCCAGGGTAAACCAGCGGGGGAAGCGATTGGCCATCATGGAGTCCAGGGGATTCTGGTGCAGGATGTCATTGGCTGGTAACACTGTCTCCAATACAGGAAGCCTGTGGAGAATGGGACGGAGATAACTTATGCTGTCAACCAACAGATGGAATCAGCAGGCCTCAGAAAGGGAAGTTACTCTCCAAGCAAATCCATGGACAAAACGGTTAATGAGAAGGGAATGGGAATCAGACCCAGGAGATAGCCCCACATAAGAAATTCTTTGCCAGGCAAGCTGACCTGCAACATTAAGCAGATGCTGGAAATAGCAGTCTGTGAGGAGGAAGGCATATAGTGGGGGAAGGTATAGCAAAGTGGTAAATAGGCAGAGAAAAGGAAAGCACAGCAGGAGGAGAGGAGGGGATATCAGTACCTCATGGCTCTCAATGCTAAACGATAAGCCAACTCGGGGTCATAGGGCAGCATGGCAGTGAAGAGGTAACGGGCGAAAGTATGCATGGGGACACTCTCTCGGAACACCACCTCGCCAAATCCACTGAAAGGCCCTCCTAGGAGAAACAGATATGTAGATGATGAACATCGACAGTACTACAACCCAACTCAAAGCATTCAACCAGATGCCTGCGCCATAGGAGGACAGGAACCTGGCAATGTGAGGAGTAGCCCCTAAGCAGATGATGAACCTTGGTTGTGACCTACCAATATTCCCCGTCCTTCTGTGAATACACCCACCCCGACAGAAAAAGCATCCCACAAGCCTATTCACGCAGAAGGTTCTTGGAAGAAGTCAACTCATCCTTAACTACCAAACTCTTCTTTCTGCCATCTTTTCAAAATCTGGCCCTGGCCCACTGACATCAATTATATCTCCCTGCAGTAACCAGGTTCAGGCCCCACAGACAGAAGTTTAATACAAGCACAGCTTGCCATTTTAACACTAGGCCAAGGCCAGTTTAGACTGTTTAGACTGCGCTCTTATTGCAGGAACATGCTGCCTCTCGTGAGCCAGGTGCAATTTGTGTGTCCATTTCAGAACATTCTCAAGTCGTCTGCGAAAGGATCACACCTCTGCAAACTTATGTACTGAGTCATTTTATCCAGTTCCTTTGAAAAAAAAAAGAACTCCTATTTTCCCCACAGTGCCTCCTTTCCTGCCTTTAGAGACAAGGCGTTTCATCTCCAGAATACATGAGCAACAAGGCCTCGGCCTACTTCACTAACCATCCAACAATAAGGCCGCTTGCTTGCGAAGCACAGGAACCAGCCGCTCGTCCAGCTCCATCTCGTCTAGAAGTCCAATTAATTGCTCCTCACTGCGCACCACCTTATCCTGTGCATAAAGGCCCTCTGGCATGGACCGCTGCTGTCCCAACCCTAGCAGGGCCACCTCCAGGGCCAGCATATAATACGACTCGCCAGGACTTGAGGGCACTGGGATGTGCTGATAGAGGGCCTTCTTGGGCTCTGCTGGAGAATCTGGAGGGGGAAAACAGAGGACAGTTGAATGGGGAACAGGACACCAATAGCAATAGATCCACAGTTTCTCTTACATGTGGACATCCTCTTCCCTGAAACCAGAGCTTATTCAAGTAAGAAGTTCCTGCACTGATGCACCTCAATATGCACAATGACACTTTTCCATACAACAATCACCTTTCCTCACTCCAGCAAGCTCTGAACCATTTCCCACAAGGGAAAGCAGTCCTTAATAAGGAAACCATTGTGGTCTCTGCAAATTTGAGTGGCATATATAGGCTAGGACTGCGATATAAACAGAGCATAGCTCTAGGGAAGGATTGGCTATTTCACCCCCACACTTGGTCTCCTTGTTCACCCCACAATACCTGGAAACAGGACAAGCCCCTCATCATCCATTCGACAGGCCTCCAGAAAGGTACGACAGAGACAACCAATGGGGTCCAGAGGGTGCCCAACCCATCCTTCCAAGTTGGTAATGCTGGTTGTGCCTTTGTGCAGGAGCTCTGAGGAGGAGAAGAAAGGGGAGAAATGATTCCTCAGAAGTCAATCCACATGCTGTGACTTCAACAGCTCCAGTTCTGGCATCTGAAAACAATTCTCTACACTGTAAAGCCAATGGGGGGCGGGGAGGGGGGAACCCCACATGAATGCATCCATGATCACTAAAGTATGCAACTTTAGTAGAAAAATATGCAACGTTAGTAGAAAATTCCATCACCCATCACTCTGAACTATGAGGATCTACTCTTTCTTCCCAGCATTTAAAGACCTCTGCTTCTTTACATAAATAAGTCATGCCTATACATCCCCTGTGCTCTCCTTTGAAGCCTAACCTTGGAATGAGATACCCCCACGTCCCCAAGGATAGCTCTGGGGTTCCCTAGGCTACAAAAAGCTCCTTTCCCTGGAGATGCTGTTAAACTGACCTCCTACTCACCCACCCACCCCCTTCTTTGCCTGCCAGTCTTGCCTTTCTTCTGCTGCTTGTAGCTGTCCAGCTGATGACGTCGCTGCAAACGCATGGCGTTGACAACGGCCACTGCCAGGCGCAAGGCCTCGCGGGGGTAGCCGTGGGAGCGCAAGGCATCAACCCGTGCGCAGGCCATGGGGAAGGCATCGCCCAGCCAGAGTGGATGGCCTTGAGGATCAAAGCCCAGCTTGTCACCACCGCTCTTCAAAGAGACACCGTAGCAGTCACTGCTCAAGATCTTCTGCAGGTGGCAATCCCCCCAGCGAAGTTCAGCAGCCTTGATAGCACGCCCAAAGACTGTCTGCCGAGCAGGGGCTGACAAGGAAGAAACAAGTCATAGCAGAGGTTGGAAAAACTATGGAATCTGAGTTTCCCAAATACCTTCATTCATTGGTCCAGTGTTAAAATATGTGTATGTAGAATAATATAAAATCAAAAGTAAGCAATTTACCATATACAGAAACGAAGAAAAAAATTGAAACCAAAAGAATACACAAACACCCCCACACACAAACAAGTAAATAAAAAGTAAATAATAAATTCATGAATATAATAAATAATAAAAATAAATGTTAATTAAATGTATGTGCTGCCCATCTCACTGTCAAGCAACTCTTATTAAATGAGAAATAAATAAGAAATATTCTTATTAAAATGTATATGCCATCCGAATCTCATTAACTCTGGGCAGTTGTATAATTACAACTATATCCCAAGTTCATCTGATTTTGTAAATCTTTGAAAAGAAAAACTAAAATGTAGCTTTCAATATTAAAAAAATATGGAATCTTGCCCTCAGAAAAACATTAGGTTTTTTTATTCCTCTTTCTTCAAGTTTAGTGGTTGGATAACAACTGTATAACATTCTTCATACATGAAGAATCTAGGCAACATTCTTATAAGGTAGACCATTGCAAACTTCATCTCCCTATTGCAGATAACGTCCCTGACTGAGCTACCTACTGAGTGTGTTGGAGCTGGTGGGTTGAAGGCTTAGGAACTCTAATGTGGGTTTCCTACCTGGGCTGCGATTTGGATTAGATGACAAGCTGCTGTTGGTTCCAACACTGTCACAGGAATAGTTACCCTCCTCCAATGGACAAATGTCTAGTTTATTCCACTTCTTAAGAAGCTGCAGCCAAACTGCCCGCTCTTCCAGCTTACAATGTGGGCTCAGAACCACACATACCCACAATGCACCTAAAAAACAAAAAGGAAGGAATGTAAAAGGAGGTGTGAACATAGGCACAAAGTCAGATGCAGAGCCAAAGTTACAGTCTGAAGTCTAAGGAAATAACAGTGGTGTGAAAACTAAGCAGACCATTGACAGAACAATTTATTGGGGGGTGGGGGGAGGAGAACCCTTTCAGGAGCTCCAGCCCAGAAGAAAAGCATATACGCAAGAAGTAGCATACTATTTAGCAAGCAGGATTCAGAAGGCTGGTCAGCAAAATAAAGATGCAAAAGGCTAACAAAAAAGAGAGAATAGTGTGGTATAATAGTTAAGATGTTGGATTAGGGCAGGTGAATCTGGTTCTAGTTCACCCTTGGATCTAATGGCTCAATGGATGGCTCCACCCACTTTCACTCAGCCCAGCCTATCTTATAGGATTTTTAATGGGGTAAATAGGAGGAGGGAGGATTATATATGCCACCCTTAATTCCTGGAGTTAAGGCAGATACAAATCTCTCTCTATGTGTGTCACTCTCCCTCTTGTACACACATTTTCTTTCTCTAAATAAAGTTAGAATTCAGCCGCTTGGACAGGGCAAAATTCTGTCCACGGAATGGTGGCTTAGATCTAGCACAGCTATGAAATGACATGCTTTTTCTTCTCCATCCCACATAATGATATAGAAAGATAGGCTTTGGGTTTCATGGCATAAGAACTACTGGAATACAATTTTGTATTTAAAAAAATATGGCCATAAAGTTTGCATTTGGATTAGTTTTTTAGACTTGATAAAACAACCATTAATAATCATGTAATGAAAACCATCGCCCTCGTGTTACTGCTCCTGAAGGTTTGTCCAATTTGACATTTGTCTCCAGTTTTCCTGCCTGGTACAGCTATTTCTCAAGTCAAGAGTTCAAGCATCTGTCAGCTCTGGAAGCCATTCAGTCACTCCCTGAAACTTTCCCACAAATCTAAAATTAAGGGGGAAAAGTATTTCCAGTAAGTGACTGAAGGAAGAAGCAGGATTTTTTTCAACTGGAAAACTTAACTGGATTGGAGAATTAATCAGTAATGTTCTTAAAAAACCAAGAAAAGGAAAACACATGGTATCAGGTGAATTAAACATCATCTATTTAGTGGCAACCAGCTTTTCTTGTCTCCAAGCTCTGTATTTTCAAACTTCTCCTGCAAACTTGCATTTTAAAATAAGAATCTCAATTCTGTATCAGCTTACCAATTTCACCTAATGTCATGAAAAGTCTTGGCCATCCACTCTTTCGGGCAAGCCCTTCACCTACCAAGTTCATCCCAGAGTTGCCGGCACTTGTCAGTCATGCCTGCTCCCTGCTGCCGCCAGAGTGCCAGACGTGGATCCTGCAGAAACTGCTCTGTCATCAGGATGAGCATCCGTGCCCCATTGGAATCTCGCATTCGTAGCATTTCCCGCACCTGGGGAAAGACAGAATTGATAAGAGAAGAGAAGAGAAGAACACCCCACCTCCCAAAAAACCCTAACCAAACTTTGTGGTCTATCAAAACAGCAAACCAACTTCCCCCAATTTGCTGCCTTCCAGTAGTGAAGTTCCTAGCATCTCCAAAAAACACAGTCATGCTGCCAAAGGTGACAGAAATTATAATCTGACAGATCAGGAGGAAGCACATTGGAAAAGGCCACCATAAAGTCATGATGAAACACTGTGGAAATCTCACCTTCCATCTACAAATGGAGCTTGACTTCCCTTTTCTGGCTGCACTGATGGTAAGATACTTCAGTATTTAAAAAACCTTACGTTTTAAACCACCTAGTAATATGCTTATGGACAATGTTCAGGTCATGTCTTAGTGCAGGCTGCCTCTTCATTCCAAGTTTGCAAGCAACCTCAACCAAGCATCTACAGGCAGCCCAACCATAGCTCAAACTTGGGACTACCCCATCACCCCTGAAGGATAAAGCCCCAATTTGCACAAATGGTCTTCTAGTGGAAATATCTTCCTGTTGACAGGGTGGTGTTATCTCCACAATGAAACACAAAGATCCTTGCTCCATGATAGTGGAGAAGAACAATGACATAGCTCTACTAATAGAAGAGTGATGGGCTGGGTAACAAATGAATGTCAGTTTTTACCTTATTGAACATGGACTGAAGCTGCTTGCTCGCTCCATAATAACCCCCATTGGACAATAGCTGCTTCACTTGTTCTTGGATCTGCTCCTCATCCAAGTGCCAACAGTTTGCATCTTCAATGCCAGCACCAGCTGTGGGATCTGGAGCACCTGGGAGGAGATGGCCAAAGCATTAGATGTGACATCTTCTAATACTCCCTAATTTTGTAATCTTCTAATACTCCCTAATTTTGAGGGCATTGTACTTTTGTAGAAATTAACTAGGCCTAATTTCTGCTTAGATATTTTCAAAATGATTCCGAAGAAGTGCTTCTGGTATGTTATTCATTAAGCACACATTTTTCAGGCATCTGTGGAAAATGACAAAAAGATGCTACTGTTTTACAGAATCAATTTACTAAGATTAAGGCAGCAACATGGGTTTTATACTTGCAGAATAGTCTGAAAAAGGTCAAGCTGTAACCAATCACAAAAAGATATTTTATTCACATCCCATAATAATAATAATAATGGATGATTATTATGCTTCCCCAGAGAAGGGGATGCATAGTAATCAATCTTTAAATTTTCATTATTAAGAAAAGGTATTTGCAATGCCAGTACATGATTATCTCAGACAGTTGTATACATTTTAAGAAGTTTATTAAGGGTGAAATGGAATCAATCAAAGATACACAACCTATGCGGTTGAGTAAAATTTGTTTATCATAAAAAGTAGGAACTTTCAAAAGCTCCGAGAGGGAATGATAAGTGCTACTGGAGTCAGTTTGGTTTAGTGGCTAAGTCACCAGCCTAGAAACCAGGAGACTGTGAATTCTAATCCCGCCTTAGACATGAAAGCCAGCTGGGTGACTTTAGGCCAGTCACTCACTCTTAGCCCAATCCCCTCACAGGATTCTTGTGGGGAAAATAGGAGGAGGAAGGAATATCAGATATGTTTGCTACTTTGAATTATCTGATTAATGGCCTGATGGTATTAGAATGTGATGGCATGCTGATTTTGTATCCCACTATTCTACTCATGGCAGTATGGTATTGTTACACAATGGAAGATTTGTTTCTGTTTATAACTAAGACTCTTTACCCATTTGTTTATTCCTTCTGCAACCTAATGCCCTGCCAGTATACTGAGATCTAGACGCATTCTGGAATTCCCAGCCAGCTTTGTCTAGGATTGATTCGAATTATGAATGAGACTTGGGGGCTTTTTTCAGTTGTCAATTAGGAAGTCTGGCAGTGAGTTCTCTCCTCCTCTGTTTTTTTCATGCAGTCTTTCATGCAGGGTTGGGGACAAGTAACCAAGGCTGGCTGCTAGAGCCCCAACCTACAGCCATTCCCTGCCTCTCCCTAGAATCCAAGGCCAGCCCAACTTCATACCATGCACTCGGTTGATTTCGGAGCCCAGCAGCAGTATCTCATCAGCCAGCCTTTGAGCTGTCGGCAGCACTTCTGTGTGGTGGGCGCTGATCAGGTACTGCACAAACTTCTGTAGCTGATCCCGGTTCATTTGGGACAACGTCTCTGAGATAGGCAGGCGCAGCTCCACCTGGTGGGCATGCCGGATGCGGTGCAGGGACAGAGCCACCACGTGAGCACAATAGAAGATGTCCCGGTTGTCACAGGCACAGCTAACCGATGTGATTTTGCAGCGGTCAAAACTGATGGAGACATGATAACTGTGCTCTGGTTCACTGGGGCTGGGTGGTTCTGTCACAATACCACTCAGGTGGAAACCTGTGCATTCGGAAAGGAAGACAAACACCAGCAGTGAGTCTACAACTGAGTCTACGCAAAAGTCCAAACAAATCTAGAAGGCTGACATGAAAGAATAGCAGGATAATTACTTTTACTAGTAAAGCGGGCATGGATGGATTGGATTCCGAGGTGTAGCTAGGATGTCAAATCTTAGGACTTTGAAGCAATATCACAAAAGCTGACCTACTGCCCATGCTGGGAGAGCCATTCATAGAAGCATTAGCACCACCTCTGCAGTGAACAGAAACTGGAAGATTGACCAGGAGTCCGACCCACAAGGGACTTAAGACTGTTTTGGAAACAGCTCAATCATAACACAAGTCTTTCTGAGACACTATTGCCAATCGAGCGGGTTATCTAGATGTGAGCTTTAGCGTGAAGATGAAACCATACCCCTTTCCAATTGGAAGCTTTTTCAGAGTTCCTCTCCAATGTGTCTCCAACCCAGTACTTCTGGAAGGGGTATGGATAAGAGTCACAGACCGAAATAACAGGGGTGGAGGCAGAGGCTGCAGAATAGGGCCATAGGAGGGGTTGCTGAATTGCACTGACCAAGCAGATGAGTCGTATGTGATGTAAGTGGGCACCCTCACCAAACCAGTTGGCACAAGGTCACACACCCCAACTCTGCTGTGTCATTTCAAAGAAAGGATCTTCGGCTAGTACTGCCAGCTTGATATGGTTGACTCACATTAACTACCTGATCTGGACCTACACCCAGGTAAGCCTTGCCCGCACCTCTGGGGTAGGAGAATCACTGGCTATATTTGGAATAACCATAAGTAAAGAAGGGATACATGTGATGTGAGGTAGTCAAGTGTAACCAATCCCCCTCATGATGGACATGAAAAACAAAGATCCAAGACTTTCCAAATTACTTTCATCCCAGCACAGTCCAGGCACAATACATTATAATACAACACACTGGGAGGAAAAACACAAAATCTAGGTTGTACTTAAATGTTCTAAGTAAGTTGAGGCATACTGGCTCAATAGGATAGATCTGAAAATATCAGAGATCACATTTACTGTATTGGTAATTATAGACAAATTACTAAATATTGGCAATTATAGACACAATGGCTAAAATATGTTATGTGGTGCTAAAATATGTAAAACTTTGGGGCGGAAACATGGGGATCTTTATGTAAATGATCTTTGGACATTTACTTCTGTTTTAAAATACAAAGATAGCATATTCCTAAAAGATTCTTAGCAATAGCAATTGCACTTAGACTTATATACCGCTTCATAGTGCTTTTACAGCCC
>JANHFK010007468.1:56767-71081 GCA_036250565.1 Sibynophis collaris | reverse complement strand
GCATATTCCTAAAAGATTCTTAGCAATAGCAATTGCACTTAGACTTATATACCGCTTCATAGTGCTTTTACAGCCCTCTCTAAGCGATTGCACTTAAACCTGCAGAATTATATGCCATTACAATTTGTATTAACCTTATTTGAGTTTATAAAGGATTGAACCCTAACATGTTTTCTTCTCCTGAATAATATGTTTTTCAAGATGGATATGCTCAGGAATAGACTCATTTACACTAATAAATAAAATTTTTGCACATTAGTTTATTCTTCCAAATGTGTCTCCAATATAAGTTTCAAAATATATCTTGAACTTCAGCTTCCAACGTTCTCAACTATCTTAACTGTACATGTTTTCTATCACATCAGAAAGACATCAGGTCAACATGATGAATAAGAAACAACTTAAAACAGCAACAAAGAAGCTGTATGATACAGTACAAGAAAAGTCCAGCTGAAGATGTATGTCCCCAAAGGAGTTCCCAAAGGACCAGTCTTGGGACCTATTTGACTAATATTGTATTGATGAAATATAATGAAACATGGAAGACAGGAAATTATAGGTTTTTCTTTCTCTCTGGATTTAGGATAAGGAAGGTGAGTGGATGATTTCATCAAGCAGAATGAAAGAAATCCACATATTCTGGAAATACCACATTTTAAATGATTAGCAAAGAACTGGTCATATGAAAATAATAAATGAAGAAAGAACTAAATCTTTCTCAGGCACACAGTGACTATAAGTAAACAGTGTCATGTAGCTGCCAAGTATGGAGATGTCATTCTTGGTTACCCAAAGTGGAGTAATTTCAGGAAGCTTTGGGAAGCATTCATATTTTTGTATAGGCTCTCACAAGAGCTCATCAGGAGTGCAGTTCCGGTCACCTGTTTTCTAAGAAAAATAATTCCAACCAGAGCAGGTGCAAAAAGGAGCCAACTAGCATCCTTAGGCTACAGAACAAGGATTCAAAGGAAGCTAAGATAAGGATGATGCAAAAAGATAACGCACCAAGATAATGCAAAAATAACTAAATAACTAAAATGCAATTAATAAATTTAGATCAGAAACTTGGAAGTTGTGAACATGAACAAAAAAAATGGAAATACTTATTTCATAAAATTGAATATCACATTTATAAATTTTATTAAAAGAATTATTTCAATCTTTTGGCCACCATTTTGTACCTGGCGCGATCTCTTTAGCTATCATTTTGTACTTTTCTGTTTGGGGGATACCAGATTATATAGTTAAAAACAACCAATAAGAAGATGGCACTAAGTGACTAAGTCTGCATACCCAACACTAGGACACAGAATTAGAAACAGGAAATAAAAATTTAAAATTAATGGAGAAACATAATGGCTGTTCAATTGCTCATAAAATAGTGCAATATCCATAATGCTTACTGTTATTTACTGAGCACATTACTAAAGGAAACAAGAGTTTAAGATTCTGTAATATTAGGAATTTGCTCTGTTGGCAAACAAACAGCTGAGCACTGCAGGTTCACTCTAATTAAGAGACTGATTATATTATTTGGTATGGGAGAAATATATTACAGAGATATTTGGAGAATTGTGTATTTTAATTACCAAGAGTACAAACTTTTTAAAGCTTGGTTATATTTTTAAAAAGGCATTTAAATCTGCAAATTCAAATTTTTAACAATTGTATCAACAATCACCGGTAAAAGTCCAAATAATGAGGGTTCCTTCTGCCTTAAAAATCACTGCCCCAAAGTTGCAGGGTTTTACTTCTGCTTTTATAAACAGTGGAATGTTTAAGACGAAAGGGCACATCCCACTGGCAGTGGGGCCTTTAACAAGATTATCTCCAAGTATGAAAAACTGATGCAATAAGCTGTGACAAGAGGCTTATTATTTGGAATTATACCATATCCACATTGGGGAGGGCAGCTATAAGCCCTCTCTCTCTATTCTTACTTATTATTCTTTGGAGTTATTCTTTGGAGATGGGGAAGCTACAAAATAATCAGAATAATGGATCTAAAACCAGATTATGTAATTATGTAGTACAAGAGTCTGGGACTCTGTCATTTAAATTTTTGCACATTTATGTTCCAGGATTTCAGTTTAGAAAGAGACCCACTATATAGTATAATTTGAAGCATTTTGTAAAATGGTCAAATGTAGAATGGACTGTGTGATATTACAGATGAAATAAATCTATAATTAGAGACAAAAATATATAACTTTCCTGAAATCAAACCACCATTTTCAAATGCATATTAACAACCAGTATTTTCTCAAGTGTCGTCAATAGCTGTCAAGGTTTCGTACTAGAGCAAAGCATTATATTGCTTTCCTTTTCCCCTTTCAAGGAGCAACATTTACAGTATCATAATATGTTATTGTGATTCATTTTTTTCTGTCTCATTGGAGTATCAGTAACCATGTTTGGATGATACATTTCCAGCTTGTTTCAATGAACTGCATTAAGAATCCCCTGGGCACATTTGAAACTGACTCTATGCAAGAGAGAAAAAGAGAGCACATCAAATTTAGCAGGTCCCTGGCATGATACTTCATTGCCAATCATTGCCCTAAACTAGAGCATTCAGGTCAGGAAACAAAAACCATCTGCTAAGATTCTGTTAACTCAGAGGTGTCTAATGTTGGTTAACTTTAAAGACTTGTGGACTTAAACTCCCAGAATTCCTGACCCAACATGGGAAATTAACTGTGTTCACTTAAAAGGGTTCTTTTGAGCCACTACAACAGCTTTGCAGTGTTTGAGTGACTAGAACGTACAATTAAACGAAACAGGCGTGGAAGAGAATTTGCAATCCTCTGCTGTCACTTAACAGGAGGCTGGCTTTAAATGGTAGCCAGACACACAAAACATCCCAAAGAAGTGTCAATTGCAGAATTGGGCAGTCCTCAATGTTGAGTGGCATAACGATTTCATGCAGGAGGAAAAACTAACACATAATTTTACCATGGGTTTTGATGAAATCTGAAGGCAGATGATCACTATTGGCAAATCCTATCATCTCACTGAACTTCTGTTACATGTTTCCTTTTGCAGGTCTTGATATTGTTTTGAGCCAATTTCACTGGAGAACTGGAAATCTGTCTCAGCTAAAGTAAAAGATTCCAAGCTCTACTTGAAAGATACACCAAAGTCTTTTCCAAGTACCACAACCTTATGGTCTCCAGGTTGGTTGTCAACTTCTCTCATTACTAGTCAACATGTTCATAGTTTTAAATGCTGGATTTCCTCTCCCCCACCTCCCTACTCAGACAAGATAGATATTGGTTAATGTTCCATATTTACATCTAGCTTGAGAATTTAGCAATTTATTTTTAATTGGATCTAGTGGTAATGGATAAACTCTTTGCATAACTAGTTATTTTAATTTACCAAATACTTCAGTTTATGGCCTGGCTATAATCAGCACTAAGTAGGGGAGAAGGTCAAACATGTTTTAGACAAGTCTTACATAACCCTGTAAACTCAAAATATGTTGAGTCTCCTATTCTCATAATTCCTAAATTGTGTTCGCCATCATATGATCTCAAGATAGAGCTAGACAAATGGATGGAGGCTAGAGCTATCAAAAGAGACTAGTCTTGAATCATATGCGGGACTGTATATGCCTCTTTTCTTTTTCTTCTGACTAACTATGATGTATAGAAAATAGAAAGTGCCTTGCTGTGGAAAAACTCCTTAGCCTTTACAGAGCCATAGCTATCTAGTGAACCTTCTAGCTAGCCGAACTACCTAAATTAATACTAACATAGTTATCTCGAAACACCAAATTGCCAAAGTTTCCTATCAGGCATACGGAACTAACTTCTGAGTAAACTCATTCAGACTGCACCATAGAAAGACCACCACGATCACAGGGCACAGGATGAGTCTTTAAACAATCTAACTGCTAATTTCTACATAATATATCTTATTTATCAAGCACATTTCAAGTATGCAATATGCTGGACACATTCATTCTTACAATCACTCTAAAGTAGGCAGTAGCAGCCTCGTGTTATAAGAGGGTGGGTGAGTACAGGAGAAAAATGGATTGCTTAAAGCCACTAAACAAGTTTATGGCTGCAATGCAAGAGGAACTGGGGATTTCCTGCTATGCTGTAAGGCTCCCACTCTAAGCCACTTCATCAGCTTTTCACAAAATACTCTTTGTTAAACAAGTTTTGAACATTTATAACCGTACTAAAATATGACCTTGGATTTCATGATACAATGCTATCTGTTAGGCCCTAGGAGTTTCCCAGAGCTCTGAATAATTTATGGAGTGTTACAGTGAAGATGACAATGTTGGCCTTTCTTATTACTAGTGGAAAAATACTTGGTGTCAGCTTCAAAGTGAGGAGGGGACAAGAAAGAAAGAGGAATGTGACTCTACAGTTGTGTGCTAGCCATCCAGGACTAGAAACCTGTGCCCTTATCACACAGAGCAATCTGTTAGTTGCAGCTGGTTTTGCATCTCATAGATAGATGGATGGCTAGAATTTGTGATGCTAATTCTCCATAGGATGCTTAAAAATCTGCTTGCTTGTTTATGTAGGAAGTAAAGGTGAGTGCTGTAACTTAAGCAGGTAGAATATAATGAGTTCAAACTGAAGCAAAAAGAAAGAATCAGTAACATGAAACAGCTATAAACCTACTGGGAGCATGTTTGCTGTTAACATGTTTTATGGGAAAAACTGAGCCAATCCTTACTTTATAATAACTATAGGATTACCCTTGCCCATTTTGTTACAGAGCATCACAACATTCAATCTATAAAAGTACCTGCAATTTTAATAGTTATTAATGTAAATAAAGAGACCCAATTTGGTATAGTGGTTAAGGCACCCAGCTATACCAGAAGACCATGAGTTCTAACCCTGAATTAGATATAAAACCCACTGCTTGATCTTGGGCCAGCCACTTTCTCTTAGTCCTACAAAGAAAGCAAGGGCAAACCACTTCTGAAATCTTGCCAAGAAAACTGCAGGGACTTGTCCAGGCCAGGAGTCAAATCTGAGTCAAAAGGTACCAAAAAACAACAACAACAAAGTAAACAAAAGAGTGCAAAAGTTTTGAAGCATCTGCTAGCACTTCACCCACCATATAAAGCATCTTCATAGAAGGCATCTCTTAGTAAAATATTTATAGTGCTTCCAAGCACTTCTGGAAATGTAAGTACTTAAGAAAACTGAGGCTTTTATACTCTTGGAGCAAGATATTTTGAATAAGTCTACTCTCCAAAGAAGTATTTCAGGGACTAGTTCAGACACAATCTGGGAATTCCAGGGAATAGTTCAAGCATGTAATCGAGAATAAGAAATTATAGGACAAGAAAAGTCCAAGCTGACACAAGAGGAACAGAAATCAATATAATATTGATATTAATCTCACCTCTGTGTGGCCTAGAGCTATTAGACAACCTGTGTTAATCAGCTGAGAAGGGCTACTTCCATATTTCTTCCTATATTCATGCAATGAACATACAGACAAAAACTAGCAGCTGCTTTGCAGTACTTCGCAATGGAAAGACAACTCATGACCCACAGATTCTACCTCCGTCAGCATTTAGATGGGCCACAGAAAAGCAGCTGAATAACATGTTCTCAAGAAATGTATGTGGGCTGGAGGGGATACTAGATACCACATACCAGAACCACTACCTTGCTGTAAAAGGAAAACACTCATTAGGTACACCAAGCCTGATTTACTTACTATATGCTTCTGAAAGAAATTCCTTTTAAAAATCAGATTGCATTTTTAGATCTGTTTTCTTGGAGCAAACTCTTTTGAACTCAGTGGGAGTTTAGAATAGGCATGCAAAGGAGTAAATTAAAACCCATTTTAAGATCAACTGTGATATTTGAAACAACAAATATATGTCCAGCTAGCTATTTTTTAGAGAGGGACATTACATCTCTGGGCTAAAATGTGTAACTTTCTGGATGAAGACTACATTTGGTTTTTGAGTGACATAGCAGGACCTACACTCTAAAAGGTAATGGAAAGGGCCACAGCAAACACTAGATTTGATTTCATTGACATGTAATTAAAGTTGTAGTTAATTTAAGTACTCTCCAATGAGTATGGTATTTCATCATGTTCCTTCACATTCAAATTATAATTTAATAACTACTTTAGGGAACCTCGAACAGCTTTGCCTAAAGCTTTCAGGGCAGACATATGGCTCTGCATCCTCAGGTTGTATATTTCTGCTTTAGATTTTTGGTTCCAAAATCAGAGGTCAGCCGAGGGAGGTGTAAGAAATTCCCAAATGAACTCCCATCATTATGGCAGTAGGCAAACTCAGCAACATTTGTGCTCCAGCTTGCTTTAATATATAGAAAAATATGGAGGAGAGAAAAGACTCTTTGTTCTTCACAGTGTAGGTGGATATTTTGGCCATTTATAGGAGCCCATCCCACAGAGCTCACTTACAGAAGTTCATAAACAGGAGGGTAGCTGAGATGCAGAAACTCTATTTATAACAATAAACTCTATTTATTGTTAATACCAATGGAGCTCTAGTCGTCTGCAGTTAAAACACTTGAAATTGCTTAACAGAAACCTTTGTTAAATGAGAGAAAATGAAAACCATTTTCACAATGGACAGAGATCTCTTACCCTCCCTTCAGCAGACCAATTAACTGAGTCAAATAATTATTCTCCCTATAACCTCTTTCATAATGGGTCCAATAAACAGCAATTATACATGTTAACTGTACAAGGATAAAATGTGGAATCTGGAATATAAGGACTTTTGTTCTTATTCAAAGAAGACTTAACTAAAATAGTTCCTAAGATCGGGATGGGAGTAAACATCCATGTTTAGATTTCCAAGTTTAGGAGTAAGAGTTGTCTCCTTCTATTATGCATATTAACTGGGGCACAAGTGAGACTTATTACCTCTTCAGTGTTTCATTATAATTTTCCAGAACAATTATTCATTGTACACAGCTATATGGAGAAATTGCACACAGCTCTCCATTTCTGAAAACTCAAATACTACATTCACACATAGCATTAAGCCATGATTTGCTTAATCTGAATTTGTTGAATAAACAGCAACTGGTTGCTTGTAATTTAATTTAATATCTCAAGTTTAACACACATAACCAGGTTATGATTATTTGGTTAACAGAATGAAAAGTGGTTTGCCACTGTGTTTTTCCAGGATACCTTGTGGCTTCCCAGAATTGTCTACTGCTATCAGATTCCCTAGTGGTCTCCCATCCAAGTCAACTTTTCTTAGCTTTTTTAAGGTCAACCAAAATTGGTCAAGAATCCCCAGCATGCATAATAATTCAGCATTTACATAGGCTCTACATACATGTATGGATATCCTTTTTTTTTCAGCTGAGGTCAAAGAGTTCTGATATAGGGGAACAAATAGCTTCCAAGGCACATGCATTACAAGGGGCAGCCCTTACATAACCAGTGCAAAAAGCAGACGATAGACCATTATCTTGTAGTTACTAGAAATGTAGCAGGAACCAGGCTGAATGATTCTTTCCCTGGAAAATAAAGTTTAACTTTCCAATTTTCAGCCTTTAAAAGATGGTTTGTTCTTCTTAATGTTCAGTGATGTTTTCTGATTGCTTTTTAAAAATTATTATTGAGGCTTTTCTGTCTGATTGTCAAGAGAGATAAAAATTGTAGAGGTTTTTTTTTTTAATTGCATGGCTTTATTATAAAACACTTTGACTGCTCAGTGAATTAAGGAACAGTCAAAAAAACATTCAATAAAATAAAGATTATTTTCAGCACAGCAGTCAAGGGTTTGCAATTTACAATCTCTATAGCCTTTGTCATTATCTCTATATATAATACTTCAAGAACAATAGTATGACTGGAATACAGCAAACTGCTGATCTCACAAAAGCAAATATGGTGTTTGGCTGCCCTGTTATTTTGGACACATCATCTATGATAATGGACTTCCATCTTGGGTTATCATAAAACAAAAACCCACAATTTTATACATAACTACACACAGTTAAAAATCTAACTAAGTTCATTTCGGTATGAATGTAAGTTGGAACTACAAAACCCTTTCATTTATTTTTATTTCTTTATTCCAATTACATAGCAAAGAAAAAATTCAGGTGCATAATTAATGGTTTACAAAACAATCAATAAAAACATGGATATCCTTTAAAAATCATTGTGGATTAGTACAGCCACGATCCAGTGTGTAAATATGATTTTCTTTTTTAAAAACAAAGTTACTTACCTACTTGGAGGACACGGTCAACAGCACCTGACTGTAGCAAATTCAAGCCACGGTTAAAGGGTACACGAGAGTCTCGCTCACCCTCTGGAGGATGATAGCCAAGGGAAGAGTACATGCATATTTCCCGTTCACTCCGTGGGAAGGACCAGAACACTATGCGTTTCTGTACAGGTTCTGGGACACGTGAAAAACGTTCTTCAACCTGTACAAGAGAGCGAAGGAAGAGAAACCATTAGTTGTTCTAAGGTACTTTGAGCAGGGATTTGAGGTTCAGTCTTACCCTGAATCCAAGGTAAACAACCTTTGAGCCATATACAATTCCTCAAACACTATATTAAGTAGCACTCCCAGACACCCTCACTAAAATGTGCAACAAAACCACTACTTTGTTTTATAGAATTGAGGGGAAAAACAAATTCCCCAAACTCATAAAACACAGACTTAAATATTTTCTCTTGTCAACTCTGATTCTATCTACATTATGCCTTTAGAGAGTTAAAAAGTGCACTGGTAGACAGGTTCTCTCTCTCTCTCTCTCTCTCTCTCTCTCTCTCTCACACACACACACACACACACACACACACACACACACACACACACTACAGGAGGATGAATTTGTCAGCTGTTCACAGCACACACCATATGCATCAACTGGGATCCAACCTTTTCTTTAAGATTACTTGAATTATGGTATTTCCTTCAACAGATATTCAGAAGAGTTGCTTTCAAGTGCCAAGTTATAGCATTGCTTCCCCATCCCAAAGCTTTTTATGATGGATTTCTTTGCTGTAATAACTTTGATTCCCCCCCTTCTTTTACTTTGATTAGTCCTGCTGTAACTGTCATAATGATCAAGAATACTTTGGAGAAAACATACAAGCATGAGATAGAAGAACAAAGAGCAGCATTTCCTGGGTCTCTCCTTATGGAGATAGGCCAACCAAGTGTTCTTGTAAGGCATCTTAGGACTGGAGATAAATACTTCTGTTCCAAGATAAACTTGCACTCCCTTCCCACAGAAGCCTCCAAAATGGCTAAAAGATCAGATTTCTATAAGATAAAGGCCAAAACAGGATTTCTTCTATGCATTATGCCATATTTTGCCACTCTGGCATATGATTAACAAACCACGCTGAATCGCTAGATTTAGCATCCAATCAAGCATGCAGCCAAGCAGGGATCTGCGATTCAACCCTTCCTTCCCTTCCGCTCTTCTGAGAAGAAGGGCCAAATATTGAACTACTTTTACTTCAGGTTGCGTGGGAAGAAAGAGAGAATATGACGGGAAATGGGGAGGGATACTGGAAACCACAGGCCTGTCGCAGGGCTGAAAGAGGAATGCAAACGGCCAAGTGTCCTTCACTATAGGCAAGAAACATAAAACCCACACAGTGGCTAGAGAACAGCTGGTTGCTCAGGAGGTAAAAAGGGAGCCATGCTGAGGTCTGGACTAAGCCTGTCTCCTTTAGCAGCAGTAGCACTCCTGCCTCTCCAAAGCATTGTGGCTGCAGGGAGAGGACTGAAGAATTAAGCCTGGGAATTTCCCTCTCTATGCTAGTCCCCCTGTCTGGGAAGTCAAGCCCCCTGTTTAGGTTCAGCTTCTCCTTGTGGTGATAGCTCTGGTTGGCTTAGACATTTTGATTTTAAAGTAGCTTAAATATTATAGGAAATTGATCTCCCATTCCTTGACCCCTGAACTGTTCTCTGCATTAGGTCCAGCCACCACTCTTTGGAAAGATGATACCATCCTCTGGCGGTAGAAAAATGCCCACATGGTTCCTATACTGCTCTTCCATTCCCTCAATTTACAAGTTGAGGTAGATTTGACATCTTTTTTGCAGCGAGGGCGCTACATAACCAAACCAGGATATGAATTGCTGGAGGAATGCAATCCTTAAACTTAACAGGGGTTATTTGTGTTGCAAAGATATCTACAAAAAGGGCAACAAAAGGGAGGGTAGAGGGAGAAACAGCACACACTGAGAAAAGTGCAGAGGATTAAGAACCCAAGGATAGGGAACTAGAACATTTGAATATTTACTCAGCTTTACCCCATTTTCCATTATTCCCTACAGCTTCCTTCCACATATAATTTCATTCTGCCATGTTGGTTTCAAGTTACTACATTTTTTATATATCACTCCTTGTTGCACTTTGGGCCTGTGAGAGTCTTTGGCCACTGTCTCTCCAGCACACTTTTCTCAATTCTCGTCTCATTTCTTCAGGCTTTCATTTCTCATTCAGGCTCATTCATATCCAATAAGCTCATATCTGAAAGGCTCATATCCAACAGATAACCATCAGACTCTGGAGGCTTCTGGCATTGCTCCTTATAAGAATCTGAAGGAAGATTCTACCACTTGAAGCAAGTTGGAAAACAAAAGAATTTGCAGCTTTCATTTGCTTTGTTCCAAGGACAGCCATGCACACAGGACTACAAGGGGGTGATAGCAAGAAGGAGAGAAGCTTACCCAGGACATCTTAGTACCTACATAACATGCTGGCTGGAAGATATTATGGGAGTTGCAGACCAGGCTGGAGAAGGATGATTTCAATAATCACAGACTTATTCAGACCGTAAGTTCTGCTAAGTCATGAATTGGTTAAGCACAGTTTGTTGAATAAACCAAATTGGCTGGATTCACTCGCATAGCAGTAGGCCATAGCTCCCAGTTCATAAACTGCAATGGCGGGACTTATACAACCCAAACACCAAAACCATGAAGAGGCAAAGGAAATGGCCTTGAAGCAAGCAGGAAGAATTACTACTAAGGCAATGATTAGACAAGTGGGCTTGAGTCCATTCCAATGAACTTATTTGAGAAAATGTCTTGATCTGGCATACCTAACTAAATAGGGCTCAACCCCACATTAATGCTTATAACGTTGAAAAAAACATATTCTGTATGCTAGATTGGTTGCTTATTTTATCACTCAATCCAATTCAGGTATTTGATAGCTCTGGCAGGTTTACAGGTTCAACACAAGAGGAAGGGGATTATGGATGAGTGTCACTGTTCTTGTCACCCTTAACAGAGGGAGGGTGGCCATATGTCTACCAGCAAAAAAATAAATAAATCTCCAACTAATTTCGAAACAGAGTTTTCTACAGGTTTCTGTCACATTCCTATAAACTGAATCTTTGATACAGAGACATGCCCATAGAAGCCAAAACTTTGTCAAGCCTCTTAGGCCATACTTGACAAATTCGATCTGTGTAAAACTGGATTCTCTGGAATATCGCGTCACCAATAAGGCACACATCCAGCCTCAATATGACATTGCCTTTCAGCAATCTTCTCCATGTAATCACCTTGACTTGGTGAAGTTCCTTCCTCTTCAATCAGCTCAGATATCTTAACTGAACTCTCACATCTTATCCCTGTGCTGAAATATTCTGCTATGGCTGTCCTTCTAAAATCAGGCTTTGCCAGGAGCCTTCTTTCATTCTTCTACATGCAACTTCCTCAGCTAACACTCTATTCTCCCGGTGCTACCCTCATAGTCTGTGCTGATACTAGAAACAACCTACTCACTAGAGTTAAGAAAAAATCATTTTCTTCCATGCTTCTGCAGAACTATATTTTACATATTTCTCTGCAAATAATGTACAAGTTAAACTAGCTTTAGATTTCCCAATATTTGATCAATACTTCTGTCATCCTTTAATAACATTCTGTTCTCATACAAGGCCCAAGTTCTGTATTTTCTAAGAAGAAAAGGGAGCACATTCTTTCTACGAAAACACTGCCAGGTTGAACTAACAGTGTCACATATTTAATATTAATGGCAAAAAGGACAAAGAGTAGGAAATCTAAATTGTAACTACATATTCTTCTCCTATTTGGAAAAGGAACATGGAATCAAATCTGACTAATCTGGAGGTACAATCATTACTACCAAATTACGAGACCTTCTGCACAAACCTCAATGAAATAAAACATGTCATGAAAACCGCAGCAATATCTTTCATTGGGTCCAAACAAGAGAACATCCCCATTGATTTCAACTCATGATTTATCAAGGGCATTCTGTATTCTAAACTGCATCTCAGCCAATAATACTTCACCCCTTATTACACTCAGATTACTGGTACTTCCTTTTTGCTAGCAAGGAATAGGTTCAAAGAAAGAATATCATAAAAGAAACATTGCAGAGATTTTGTGGTTTCATAGAGATGGACACAAATAAGCATATACCAAGGCTGACTCCTCATTGAACCAGAGTGCAAATGAGTTCACCTAGCTCTTTAGATGGCAGGCAAAAACATCACTTTATAATATATATTTTTTTGCTAAAAATGTCAGGAGAGAGTATTTATAAGAAGCTTGCTTCTAAAATGTATAATGTTCTTTAAATGAGGAACGCTCTTCAACTGAAGAGCCTTCCATCATATAAGCTGCATATCTGCAGCAGAAAAAGCCAGACACAGGCATACCACTTGAATGAGAATCCAGACAAAGGTAATGGCTATTACTTTGCTAAATTCAAGTCAAAGTTGTTGCAATTATAATGACAATTCTCCTAACTAATTTAGGATGAGGCCTCAGGTTAAAAGGTGATTTCTTCTTGAAAGAGCTTCTGATTCAATAATATATTCAACCACTCCACGCAAAATAAAAATTGCATTTCCAAACTGAAAAAATTATACAGCAGTCATGGGTTTCATATGCTTCCTAATTCTCTTCCCCAACCCAATTTATTCTGTGTCATAAAGTTGTTCTGTCTGGTGGAAAAACCGATGGTGCAACGTGGGGCAAAAAGAAAAGCAGTCATGTTTCTATTCTTATTATAAAGGCACACACTGCTGATGGAGATGTAAAGTTATGGCAACCCACTTAAAAATCATCATGCAATTTGGATCCCTCGGAATTGTTTGAACTCTCTACCTTGCTATATCAGAAGTATCAAGGGCTTTTTAAAACAAAGTGTGAAACTTTGCCCCGGTGAAACTTCTCTTTAAATCGCTGTGATGGAATCTTTCCCAGGCTAAATAATAGTAACAACAACACTTTCCAAACCAGATATCATCTGCATTCTCTCCCATTTCAGGTGTGCACACGCTTTGACTTGGGAAGTTTCACCTGCTGATGTCAGTGACAAGCGACTCTTGTTGGACTAGTTTCTCAGCCCAACACGGAAATTATGCTCTCGTGTCTCCTTGTATGAACTGTAGCTGCTTACAAGGAATGTTCTGCTTGATGGAAAGAAATAACTAAATTCTGATATCCAAGAATAATGGGTAAGCATGATTGTATTCGATTTCAAGAAGGGGGCAGAGAGGGATGAAGAGCCAAATGCACATGGAGCAAGCCAAGCCTCTCCCCCACCCACCTGTAAGAGTATCGAGATTTTACTTTCACTTGGGTTTTGCCCAGACTAGCCCCAGATCTCCCAGCTACATCATGCCTGCTTAGTTTCAGCTATCTCCTATTTCTCATGCTTTGTTCCAGAAAAGGCCTTGGGAAAAAAAACCTAGTTACCATAACCACTTCCTACAGACTGAACGGCATAAGGGCATCAGCTTGTGAAGAGACACCCTGGTACAGGAAAAGAAAAATTAAGAAAACTTGTGGAGGAGCACAGAGGGGGAAAAACCACAAATAAAAGTTGAACTTAACACATAGGCAAGTTAGCAAAACCAAGAAATATTCATTTAAAGCATTTTCTCCCACTGTAGTCCAGTCCATCAAGAGACCATCAGAACTCACATTTAAGTAAGAACCAGACCAAACACTGTGGCAGAACAGGAGTAGCTCTTCATGTTGTCAAACAGCAAGCGAGCTATTAAAGAGGGGTTCCAATGAAAAAGTTATCAACTGGGAAATAAATGGAGAAATCAAGCATTTGTCCACCTGACAAATACAAGACCCACCATAGTCTGGATAAACCACCTGCTCTCTTCCCTTCCCTTGCCAAAGCTGTTTTATAAGGAAGTCTACACACACACACACACACACACACACACACACACACAAACACAAAATGATCCCAAACACAATTAAAACTTAACCCCCGAGGAGAGGATGCTATACGTTTACAGAGAATGTAAAATGAACTATGAATAGCCAGCTGATCATTTCCAGCAACAGG
>JANHFK010007468.1:0-10620 GCA_036250565.1 Sibynophis collaris | reverse complement strand
CTCCAAGGCAGGACATAGCATGCTTTGTTCATGCTGCTGAGTAAATGAATCTCTCTTCCAAGCTAAGCTCACTCCAAAGATTAAGAGAACAACTCTTCCACTATGAAAATATGTTATGTGTATTTTTAATGATATCTTTTTTAAAAATCTACCGAGAGTAGATTGACATATCTAATTTAAAGCAGACAGGTTTATATAAACATTAGTATCACATTCTTTAGTTGCAGATTCATCTGGAAGAATTGAAACCACCTTACATGGCTCCATATTCATAATCATTGATTTAAATAAGCATCCCAGTCTATGCTTACATGTGCAATTTACCTTCCCATGCCTACTGTAATTAAAGCGTGGAAAAGCACAGTGGGTGCTTACACTGAGCACACACTATAAATTAGATTTATGAAATAACCTGCAATTGTGGTATATGAAATTACTTCTGCACAGATGAGTGTAGTATTGCCTAAATGCAAAAGACATGGATAAATGATCCTGATGCAGCTTGGTGGCGGCAGCTCCTTTGATACATATACATCTATGCACATGTGCACTTTCAAGTCAGTGTTATTCCTGGTGATTGCTTAGACTAGTCCTTGCAGTTGGCAAGCTATTGGAAGTGGCTTGCCATTGCCTTTTTCCCAGGGCTGAGAGTGTGTGACTGGTCCAAGGTCACCCAGCTGGCTTTGTGCCCAAGGCAGGATTAGAATTCACTCTCCCTGTATCTAGCCTGATGTCATAGCCACACCAAAATGGCTCTCACGCATATCATGAAGGCCATGAAAAAAGATAAAAAGTCAGAATGAACAATATAAGGATATACTGCTTTAACTTAAGATGCTCTGTAGTTCTTAAGTGTCACAAAACCAGTTTTCTGAGCACAAGGCTGCAACTCTTTGACAGTAGAGTTTCAGCCCTGAATTTCATAACCATTTGAAACAAAATGCCTAAATAAGGCATTGAGTGCATGCCTTGCAAAATCTCAGCATCTCTCTCAAAAGAGGGCAAAAGCATAGGCTAGACCACAAGAGCTGACAAGAAGTTGCCATAACAGCTGGCTAGCAGAGCTGGATGAGGTGCAAGCCAGAAAGTCTCACCTCTGTTGTGCATTTAGCTTTAGGAAGGCAGCAATTTTTTTCAAGTCCCCTTTGCACCAGACTCTATCAATGTTCTGCCTTACACTGCAGTTGTTTTATTTTTCTTTAAAAGATTTGTATGGCTACTCACTTTAGTAGCTCACAACAATAAAACACAATAACTACAAAATCATAAACCATAAAATAATAAAAAAACCTCTTGAGGTGTCCCACAATCAGCTGTAGATATCCTCATTCTATCTCAGGGCCTGGGTAAAAAGTCAAGTCTTGATGGGCTCCAGGAAGGCTAAGATGGTGGGGCCTGCTAAATCATGGAGGGAGGGTGATCTGTAAGTGATCTGGATTACAGAAAAGGCATGTTTCTGAGATCCCACTATATGGCAAGATTTCAGGGAAGGGACCTGGAGACAGCAAGTTCCAGTCCTGCCTTAGCCATGAAAGTCAGCTGGGTGACTTTGGGCCAGTCATCTCAGCCCAACCCACTTTACAAGGATGTTGTTGTGGAGTGAACAGGAGGAGGGATGTGTGTTTATTCGCTTTGCGTTAACTTGAAGAATGAATAAAGTTGGGATACAAATAAATAAAGTAAACGCGTCTGTCCTGATCTGATCTGGTGGGACGGGCATATATGCCCTCAAGAGAGTAGAGTAAATAAAACCGAGCGTGCTCCGTTAAGGCTTTAAAGGTGGGAACCAGCTCCTTAAAATCACACCCGGAAACTGGGACTCGGTGGAGCTCGCGCGCGGCAGAGCCTTTAGTGGGACTCGATCCTGTGACCGGGCGGACTTGTTCTCAGCCTTTCTGATAAGCGACCCAGAAGCTCTACACCTACGTCTGCCTCACCGAGAGATCAACGACCTGTGGACTCCAGGAAGGCAGGCGGAGGCGGGTAAGAGGCGCCGAAAAAAAAGGGGCAGGAGACTTAAAAAGGAAGGAAATCTCAACGAGGGATTCGCGCCTCAGTGGCCAAGATCGCGCCTCGTCTCACTAAGAGAGGCAGCCGGTTATGTTAGGCTACGCACGGAAAGCGTCGGCACCGCTTCCATGCCGGCTGCCGGCAAGCATGGGCACACCGCGGCCCCGTCACTTTCGAGGCGGGCAAGAAGCGACGGGGAGGGTCAGCGAAATGGGCGTGATGCTCCACTCCCTCCTACTCCGAGGGAAGATGGTACGGCTCCCCTCACTGGCTCACTCGCGGAAGGAGTATGTCAGACCAGACCATTCAAACGCGGGAGGGGGGGGAGGTTCTCACCTGATCAGCAACGTCTTCGGCGGCCCCCATTAAATCGCCGTTAGGCGCCATTGTGGGAAAGGCGCGCGACCCAGGTACCCACGCGGGCTCAATCGCTTTTGGTCTCTTCGCTGAAGGGCTCTGCGAGAAAGTGGGAGGGGCCAGCGCTCAACCAATCACATCCAGGACCTACTTGTGCCCGCCCCTCCGGACCACGTGGATTGAGCCTCCGTTAACTCCGAGGCAAGACTGGGTCGGTTGTTGCCGTGGAAGATAGATATAGGAAGAGGACAGAGTAAGAGTGCCTCGCGTAAGACTTCCGAAACGCTCAACCTGTCCGTGAAGACCCGAGCTAGAATTGAGCGTTTTCAAATCAGTGCAAAAGTACGAAGGGATTTTTCTCACAGGTATGGTAGCAGAGCAACGTTCATCTGATACGGAGAGAAATCGTAACCCTCGCTCCAGTCATTTTTATCGATCCCCGAACACGTTGCCATGGCAACATTGCAAAAATGGATGCTTCGGCCTGTTCTCAGAAAGGAGTTACCGTATTTCTCAAGAGCCATCAGAGCCAAAGTAATGGAAGAGGAGTGCCACGTGTACAGCTCCCATAAATCGCGGAGGAAATGACAAACGTTAAGTAATTTTAGTGACGTATACTGAATACTTTTGATGCTGCAACCGTAGGGAGGAATAAACTTTGTTGCAATACGTCAATCGCCTTATTCATATGGCATATTAAAAGCATATTCTAAGGGTGTCTCAACAATCTGCGCATGCCTCCTACTTGGTGGGAGTAAGCAGAGTTTGTCTGCAGAGTAGTTTCAGATTCTGAATTGCAGAGAGTAGCATGAGGATGCTTAAGGTACTGTTGGAAGAAATGTCCATCTGGGTTCATTTGCAAATGGGAAGAAAGACACTAGAAACATGGAAGCTGTTTGGAAAGATGGTTTAATGGTGAACAGGACCACATGGGCAATTGAACACATGGGTGAGAGAGGGGGAGATTTATACCACCTCTTGGGCTTTGAACTTGCTTCCTGTCCTTGTGGCAAGGGTATGTATTCTGATTGGTTGTCAGATTCCCATGGGGCCGTGCAGGGGTAACTTTGTAGGCTATCTTGAGTCCGAGGCTTGGTTGAACCTTGCTGGGTGATGCAATCTTCCCAGGTGCCATGTGGTGAGATGGGTAGAGGACCAATTCTATTATGTCCTGAGGGTGAAGGTCTTTTGTTTTGTAGATAAGTTGGCCCAGCCTTTTGTGTTGTAGATGGATTGGCACCAAAATATCTTCTGGGGGGGGAGCAGGGAGCTGAGGCTCTGAGTTTATGTATTTAGAAACATGTTTCTTCTTTAGGGAAAATATAATATTCTACCTTTTTAATATTTCCTAGAATATTTTATTCTTCTAGGAGAGAGGTGGGTACTAACTTCCTACAGTACAATTAGGCATTGATTGCATCTGTGACATACTGCCACCAGTATGTCCAAACTCCGTAGCGTAGGGTATGGAAACAAGTCTATTTTCTCTATCTTACTAACTTCTTACTTACTTCTCAATGCTGGGACCTGCCTTTTGGAATAGTCTTCCCCTAATAAATGATTGGGCCAGAACCTTCTTGCCTTTAGAAAAGCAGCTATGGCCTGGCTCTTTGTCCAGGGCTTTTGGTCACAATGAATAGACTTCCAATTGAATGAGTTACCATATAGTTTAGTTCTAGTCATTATTTATTACTTAAATTAGTTTCTAATGTGGTATGTTGTTTTCCACTGTGTTTTGTGTTCATTGTAGAAGATATTTGTATGCCATCTGGAGTCACACTTTGATTTGGGTGGCCAACTAAATGCTCTGCATAAATACCTAAACAACATTGGTCAAAATTATTAGGCTGTCAAATTGGGGAGTATTTGAAAAACTCAAATTGTTCTTTACCTTATTCATATCATATTTTATTTCCAGATAGATGAAAAGTATACTGAAATACTGTAATTTGTAATGCATTGTGTCTTTCACAAGTGGGTGACATTTGATATTTCTAGTTAGGTAGCAAAACATTTTGCCACAGACAACAATGGAAATGTTAAAGCATGGTTGAAATAAACAAATTTATATATACACTCACAACACAAAGAGAGATGTTGTATGTAGGCTTCAATTTATGAAAAGTACAAAAAGCAGGATATAGCCACGTTACTGTTTCTTTCTCTGGCTTTAGAGAAAGCCAGAAATATTCCTAGAAATACCAAACATATGTATTTCAATCTCCTAATTAAATGTATTAATTGGTATCTGTTATACTAAATTATTATTTTTTTCTCTAACACACCTTTAGCATATGAACAAATTTCAACCATAGAGCTTTGATTCTCTCTATATTATGGACCACACTTAGACTATTGCAATTCATAGTTAGCAACAGACTCCTAATCAGTTCTCAAGTATGATATAATGGCATTATGTGATCCTTGATAAAACATTACAAATACTAATTATAAAAGATGTACAGTATGTAATGAAAATAACCAATTAAGCCAATTAGTTTGATATTATTTCATAATATGTTTTGACAAATACTCTTGATAGTTGCCGCTATCATAAATAAGCATGTATACACTAAAATACAGGATAGATCTCTTAACTAGCAAATTGCCTGTTGAAATAATGGTCAGGAAAAGGGTTGCATACTCCTGCTCAAAGAGCATGTGGTGGGCATGGCTAAGAGAGCCTTTTGCACAACATCGGTTTGTGCACCAGCTGTGGCCTTTCCTGGATCAGGACTCCCTGCGTTCTGTCATCTTTCATCTGGACTACTGCAATGTGCTCTACATAGGGCTACCCCTGAAATGAATTCAGAAGCTTGAGCTAGTGCAGAGTGTGGTAGCGTGAGCAGTCTTTGGGACCCCTAAAATGGCCAATGTTCCACCAGTACGCTAGGAGCTGCACTGGCTGGAGCTGCACTGGCTGCTGATTTGCTTCCAGGTCACTTCAAGAGTCAAGGTGTTGGTTATGGCCTTTAAAGCTCAGTATGGCATGAGTCCAGATTACTTCTTGAACCATCTCATCCTACTAGGACAGGCCCATCCTGCTAGTGCTAGCAGAAGAGGCCTGCTGTGTATCCTGTCTGTCAAGGAACTCTGGCCAGCAGGATCAAGGAAGTCTTCTCGGCCTTAGCACCAGTCTTCTGGAACATCCTGTCCCCACCCCACCCCCGAGTGAAATTTGTCTCTATCTTCCTGTTCCTCCATAAGAGCTGGCTCTGCCCATTAGCCTAGGGACCCAATAGGGGAGTACCGTAGTGGAGATGGCTATTAGATTAATAGCAAACCCCACCTCTCCCCTTGCTCATCCTTCTGCATCCCTGTTCATCTTTAAATTCATATTGCTATACTTTCATTATTTGTTTTTATTATTTTATTGTTTTACAGTAGTTCTATTGACAGTTTTATAATTTTACATTCTGCTTGTGTAAGCTGCCCAGAGTAGCCCTACAGAGAGATAAACAGCAAATAAATGTAATTGTCAAATGTAATAATAATAATAAATAAGATATTGAAAAACTTCTGATATATGCCATTCAGTCACATTTTGTAGCTTTTATTCTAAAGCAAATTCTCTCAGTGGGTCTTTCAATCTACAGTATTTTATGGTTTCTTAAATACAGTACATCTACATTATTTCTTCCGTAATATTAAAGTATTGCATTTGGGGCTTGATTCCAGTGGTGTTCAAATTTCATTTTATCTAGGATTGGGAGAACTTTGGAAGGACAAACAAATAATGTGCATATTTTCCTGCTTTGCATTTCTTAAAATGAAACTCGTTTCTTTTTACAGTGCATAAGCAAGGGGGAAAGCTACAGTTATACAAAAGAAATTTAACCATTAGAATCATTACTAGACCATGCCCCACTCACTAAAGATCGAGTTTGGCTTGCTTTCCTGTTACACGAAGAGCATTGGTCTATAAAACAGTGAGATACATGTATCTTCAGTATTTTGCACAGCATTATATTCTATCCCCTTTCCAGGCCTGCCGGATAATCCAGCAATCCCTCCCTCCCCAGTTGGCTTGGCTATGAGCAGCTAATCCTAGTGCAGAGAGTGAGGACAGGCAGTAAGAAGTAGCAAACACTATAAATAACCACCTGGGAACATTAAGTTCTATGCTGATGCATGTTATAAAATGAATGCACTGCTGTGACCTCCCAGCCCACTATATACACATGTTCACCCTCCTTGCTTGTCTTTTCTTTCTTATATTTAAAAAACTTAACCATTCTTCATCCTCTGCCTTTCTACTTTTTCTCTTTCCTAGAGTGGCATAAGACATTTCGAGCAGAAAAAAACACTCTCGCTTTCTCACTGTTTTGGAGGGTGCTTTTTAGTGCATTTCAGTGGAGTGTGGAGCAACCACAAAAAAGAAAAAGGAAATCAGATAGATCTGCTCATAATGACTAGATTGCTTTTCCTTATCTTTCAGGCTGCTTTTGTCTCAACCAGCTATCCACAGCATTGTGCTCGGCTCCATGCTTTAATTCAATAAATTATTGAATTCAATTCTGCCTAATTAATATAAAGGACCTCTTCAGAATTACATTGTTCTTTGTTTCACATTCATAATTTTTTCTTTGGATAAAGTCTTCACATCTGGAAATTCACCACAACCTTTTAGAGTGAATTTCAGCTACCCATTCACAAGTCAGATAAGAGAATGAAAGGAACCAAGAGTTATTAAGCATATCCAGCCTGATAATATGGCACCTTTGTATATGTTCTTTCTGGGTAAATAATAAGCTCTATCTGTTTTCTCCCTCCATCACCATCTGTGTTTTGTTTGTTGATGTTTCCCAGTTGTTATCAAATGATCTGAGATATAGTACGAGGTACGCTGGTTTGATGCCAGGCCCTTACATAACAGTAATGAGTGCTTGTGTAATCTATGGAGTGTGTTTGCAAGAAAGAGGTTGGGAAAGAGGTGGATTACATCGAGTGCACCTGCACAATGCTATGGCAGTCTGCCCATCTGTTTGAAGTACCTTCCACCTGGCAAAAAAGTTTATCACATCCTGGATCAGTGCTTATGTAACTAGGAGAGGATTAAGCTAAAATCAAAATCTTGATTTCACTGGAACCGCACTGCCAAAACAAACATAAGCTTAGGCGTGCAAATAGATACTGAAGATATAAGGCATTTAGTGTACACCTCATATCTGTAACTCCATTCTTTGTGTTCTCCTTTGGGTTATATGGACTGACAGGTTGGACTCATGCCATAATACTGTATGATAGAAAACATATTTTCAAGGTTCCTGTGTATTTCACATTCAGATACTGCTTTCGAACAATTTCCAGCACTACAAATCAGTTTCAGTTTCAGTTTATTAAATTTATATATCGCCCTTCTCCCTTCCGGGACTCGGGGCGGTGAATAGACATAGTTAAAAACAATAAAATACTAAATAATGGAGCTTTAAAATGTTTTAAAAATAGATTAAACAAACAATCCTGCCTGTTCTAAAAACCTTTTTTTTAAAAAAGCATTTTAAATATTCCTTTTTTAAAAACCCTTAAAAATCCCATCAGCTTCTTACCCCAAAAATTAAAAGTTATCCCAAAATCAAAAGATATTGTAAAACTAGCTACTCCATTTCATTTACTTATTTATTTTATATGGTTGTCCATCTCAAACAATGATCCTATGTGGCTCAGAACAATCCAAAATAGGAATAAACACAAATCCAACCTTCCCACCAGCGCTTAACAGATGTCGTGCACTGAAAAAGCAACAGAAAAAAAAGTGAGAGTTGCAAACAGATGATGGCATTGCCTGGACTGAATGTGTTATGTCAGGGGTGTCAAACTCAATTTCATTGAGGGCTACATCAGGATTGTGTTTGGCTTGGGCGGGTGCGTGGCCAGTTCGATGTCACTTGGGGGCGCCTGTGGAGGCCTGAGCACTCTGCCATCGAAAATGAAAACATTTTCGTTGGTAGAGGGCTGCAGGAGAGAGTTGCAGCTGAAAATGGAAAATTTTGCTGGCAGAGGCACCATGGGTCAGTCCTTCACTGTTTCTAGGGCAGCCCTGCAGGCCAGATTTAAGCACCCTGCGGGCTGGATCCAACCCAAGGGCCTTGAGTTAGACATCCTGTGTTATGTGCAAGTTAGTGTGATGGTACCATGCTATATCCATCTGAGTTAAATGAATTTACAATAGAAGTTCCTATGACCCCCAGCCCCCGCAAATGGATTACCACCATTCTCCAAGCAGACAGGATATGTAAACTAAAATAAGGATAAGAAAGTTTTCTCAGTCACTGGCCAACTTTACAATCTGGAAAGCCTATTATGGTGCTCTCTGAAAATGGCTGCCATAGATGGAGTTGCACATTCACTATAAGGCTGCTATGTAAAATATTTTAAGATATTGATTTCATAAAAAGCATAAGTGGAGAACTGGATTCCCCACTACGCTACACCCCCTCACACTGTCTAACCACCTGATGATGCTATCCATTATTACAGGGTACCCCTCTCAGGTCGACATGTTTCCAGACCAAACATGCATTTCCGAACTGCAGGCATTTATGAAGTTTAATTGCTAACAATGTGTGTGGGATCCATGTAAAGCCCAGTGGCATTATTGAAAATAATCTACACTGGTGCTTTGCTTTGCAGTGGGCTGACTTCTCATATTTTAAGGGAAAAGAATTTAGTAAATAAAACTAAATAAGGTGAGGCAAATAACCTGTTGGGCAACAAATGAACAAGGGTGTAACTGAAATCTACAGCATAATTCAACAAAGAGGTTAAAGAAAAAGATTCAGTCATGTAAGATTTCTGCAATGCATTTATGGACCAGCTACTATATGGTAACTGTCATTTTAACACACATACACCCCATACTTGTTCCATTTTGTTTGTCTCTTTCATTTCACTTTGCTCCCATCAGTACTAGTTTCCTAGAAGCTGTGAGTAAATTATTACCTAGTAGGAAGCTGCCAGAAACCACAGAGTGGAAGAGGGGATGGAAGAATACAAAAGGACTGATGGTGGGAAAGTAGATACACAAAAGAGATTCAGTGGAAAGCTGGTTGATTACATCCATACCTACAGGATCAAGTCTTGATGCACTTAATTTTTCAGAAAGTATAATAATAGTAATAGTAGCCATAATGTTGGATTTTTAAAAATGCTTAAATGCATTTTCATTGATTCCAAATTAATCTCAATATTCAATTAAATTGACACCCCAAGTATTATATATTCTTTGCTCACCATTAAGGAAGGCAACTGAAACATTGTGCAATTCTACTTAGAATTGCTAAAATACACATAGGAATGCATGTTTAATTTTTACATGTGAGTCTCTCAAGGGCTAATTCAATTCAAAATAAAATCACAGAAAGTATCTCAAGAATTATATAACTAAAGCTTTGGTTACCTGCCAGTATTTCATCATTCTGTCTCATTTGGGTTCACTTGATTCCTATTCCAAAAGATGAATGCAGGTTGCTTAGTGATGCTAAGTAATACATCACTTAGAGCAGGGGTGCCAAACTCGATTGCATTGCAGGCCTGATTGTGATGTATCGTTACATTTTTTGCCTTTGCGGAGCTGGGGTGGGCGTGGCCTGCAAGGGCCATATCCAGCCCACGTGCCACCAGTTTGACAGATCTTAGAGCTTATGCTATTCAACTCACTTAATTGCATTTCAGAAACTAGTTCTATACAGTATCAGTAAAACATTATGAGTATATGTACATTTGGAGATAAGTCTAATGAATTGTATAGGATGGCTTATAACCATTCATATAGCAACCATTTGAAGTTACAACAATGTTAAAAATAAGTGACTTATGACTGGTTCTTGAACAGACGACGACTGCCACAGTATCCCTGTGATCATGTGATCGCAATTCAGGTGCTTAGCAACTGTGTGATTCACTTAACAACTGCAGCAAAAGACATAAAATCGTGTGACTTGATTTTAACTGCATCACTTAATGATGGAAGTTAAAATTGTGGTTATAAGAGGGTTTCCATTACAGGGCTGAAACCTGCATAGAGGAAGACATATCTTCAATCTATGGTATATCCACACATACTTTGTTGACTACATTTGCACTATTTAGGTGACCCTGAGGACACATAAACCTCCAAGTGCTTCAACGACTCTCTAAAAGGATGCAAATGACCAGCTGTCTGTAAGAAATATAAATCCTTCCATTCCCCACCATCCAGTCAAAGCTGAAGAAGCTTCTTGGATGAGAAGTGAAACGTCTTCAAAGAAAAAC
>JANHFK010007467.1:595383-605949 GCA_036250565.1 Sibynophis collaris | reverse complement strand
ACATTGTAAGCCGCCCTGAGTCTTCGGAGAAGGGCGGCCTATAAATCAAATTAAAATAAAATAAAAATAAAAAATAATTACCAGTGCTTTGAAATGAGTCAAAAATGTACTGTTAAACCAATGCAGCAACTGTAAAATAGGCATTATTCTGGACAAGTAGGATTGACCTGCCAGCAAATGTACCACCACATTTTTCAACAGTTGCAACTTTCAGATCTCTAACCCAAGTGAGTGTGAATTACTTATCCAGACCATTCTTCTTCAGATTGGACCATAAGTAATTCAGCTCCCTGAGACTTCCACCTGCTGTAGATGGAAAATGTACATGTTAATTTGAACAGAAACCAGAGATTCAGGAGGATTCATAATTCACAAAATTGCCTCCTTCAGGGAATATGTCCAAGGAATGACTTGAGAAAGATCTTGATATGATACGCCAGTGTTCATGAACAATGTCCATCTCACACGGTTAAATTTAAACTTCCTTTGCCCTATACATATTCTCATAGCCTCTAGGAACCAATTTAGGATTTTTGCAGTATATCAATGAATATCAATGTATAACTGGGTGTTATGAACATATTGATGAAACCTCAACTCTGTTTTCTGAATCTTCTCTCCCAGCACTTTCATAAAGATGTTAACTAGCATTGGAGAGAGCCTTAAGAGACTCCATATTGAAGGACCCAAAGACTTGAGATCACTGACTCAAGTAGTTGCAGTAGCAACAACATAAAATGGTGCCACCATACGCATCCCTTGAAGGTCCCCAGAAGAAAGCCATGTTTAATTATACCAAATACTGCCAGAGTGAGATTTTGGCTGAGGTTGCCCCATTTTCTCAAATTTCTGGAATTTTTCTTCAGAAATTCAGTTTTTAAGAATTCCATTTTTGGCAATAAAAAAGTTGGAAATGAAAATATCCTCTATTAATCTGTTATCCGTTTATATTGCAAAATAAAATGCTATTTAAAAAAAATCAATTTTAAAAATTCAGCTATAAAAAAATAGCATAGCCAGAAGAACTTGACAGCCGGGCAAACTATGCAGAAATACTAAGAGGTCTTCTAGGTGATCAGCCTTTCTCCCTGTCCTGCCCAGAGTGCCATTAATTTTAATGAATCAGCTCCTTGAAGCAGTTGCCAATTCCCCCCCCCCCCAGACTTATGCTAAAACTTGGGGGAGGGGAGTCAGGTTGCTTTAATGAAAAGCAGAGAGATGTGCTTATGGAAAAACCTGGAGAGATTCTTCCAAGCCATTTTCAAAATGTGCACAGCTTTACCATTTAGGAAAAAAAAAAGAATATTTCCTATTTCTGTAATATTAGAGTCATATATTATCAGGATCAGTAGTTTTACATATCTGCCTGAAGATAGCTTTGCAACTAGATCAGTGGCCCTGCCTGCACGGCCTTTCCAAACTATGTCCAATGATTAATGTTATAATATTTGCCTTTTGGGAGAATCCCAAACTCCAAACGACATTACACATAATAAATCAACCACAAGACTCTGTTCTTTCAAACAGCCCTCAGCCCATACTTCTGCACCTCACTGGAGCTTTATGTCAGCACAAACTGGGAAGATCAGAATAGCGAGCCATGAGTTCAAAATGAAAACAAAAATCTATAATTGAGTGATAACCAGAATATAAGTTAAATTCCCCTGAAGCCAACGCTAAAAACTGCCACAGATTTTAGGATCGTTCTCCAGATCTCTATAATGTCTATTTCATTAATACACACACACACACACACACACACACATACACACACACATATTCACACACGCAGCCTATTTAGTCATCTCAAGCAGTTACAATTAATAGCCAGACAGCTTTCCTGAGTATTTTTTTTTTTTAAAAACCCAATTGACAGAGAGACCATGTCACGTTATGGGTTTTTGTTTGGATAATAAAGTTCAGAGGTACAGAGAATAATCTCATCAGAGAGACACAGTGACCAACTGTGTTATCGCCCCCTTTGTACACTTCCTTTTTCGCTAATTAAACTTCTACATCTTAAGAAGACACTGTTTCTGCAAACCCTAGAATAGTTTGGCCTGGTGTTACGGACACATATCTGCACTGTGTTATCTGGCAAAACCGGAAAAGTGATGTTCCGGCATTTAGGCCTAGAGCCTCGGATTATCTTTCCAGTACTGTATTAGGAGTTCTACTTTGACTTTAGTACGTGCTAAATTCTCTAAAAACAACTATGTTTTGTTAACAGCTATGACAAATGTTGGGTTTTATTATTTTTTTTAAAGAAAAGCATATCCTCACCCAAGATGCCCCCAACCTTTCCATTAGTATAGTGAAAATCTTATTCTTAACTCTTTAAATACTCTGGAAACAGATTACTTAGCAAGGTTTTTTTTCCCCTATTCAGTTGGGACTGATTCTCAAAGACTGCCTGGACAAGGCCCTGCAGTTCAGAGGTAGTTTGCCATTTCCTCCTTCCTAGGGCTTACAGAAAGTGACTGGCTCAAGGCACACCAAGCTGGCTTTGTGGCTAAGCAGGACAAGAATTCAGAGTCTCCCAGTTGCTAACCTTACTCGTTCTCACTTAGTAGCTACTTAGCTGCAAAGTCACCTGAGATGCATTCATATATTTCAGTTTGAGTATCACTAAGCTTATCAAGAAACACAGGATTGCTATCATTATCAACTAGCAGTAGTCTTTGAAGGGAAAAATAATCTGGGTCTTCATTTTACCGACCTCAGAAGGACGGAAGTCTGAGTCAACTTTGAGCCGGTGAAAATCGAACTCGAAATACCAACTAGGGCTAACTCTTCTTTGCTTGATTAAGCCAATGACCAGAAAATATTGGTATCTAACTGTAGATTCAACCCCTGGTTTTCCAGTGAAAAGATCTTGTAGAACCTGTAGACTGGAAATCTCTGTCCAGTATGGGAGAGCAGTTGCCAATTAAGTAGAATATACTAACTCCCCTTAAGTAATCCGGGGTAGAGTCAGGGCGACTAGATGGGGCTGAGCGCTTACTGGCCGGATGCCCTTCCTGATGCCATGTGGAGTTGCAGTAGATTTTTTTTCTTTGCGCCCGGGGAGAGAGAAATATCTGCTGCTACCTAGGATTGAACTTTCAACCTTCCAAACGGGAGGCAATTAGCTTCACTGCTAGGCCACCATGCCGCTCTATCAGACTATACTAACCCTGATTGACAAATAGTCTAAGATAATGTATGATAGTTTCTATCAAATTTTCCCCACCATAAATGGGACAAGTTCCATAAATGGAATCTGTATCCTGAAATTATCTTTTGTGCAAAAGAATCATATTAGATGAGAAGGGGAAATGCAATATCATATTAGAATTGTGTCAGCTGAAGTGACACAGAAGATTACTGTAATAAAATAAAACATTCTTTCTTATAGAGCAGAGCTGAAATGCCTCTCTCTGCTCGAACTCCATTAGTATCTGCGATGTACACAGAGATTTTGGATACGTAAATAACGATCTATTCAGTCATTGATGATGAGCATTCCCCTTCCGTTACATACACAGGACAGCAATACAAATTTTATTTAAAAGCCAGGAAAATTGCAAAACGGGAGCGTCTTTCCCTTTTCTATTTTTTTAAATGACTGATTTTTTTAGTGGCTTTTAAATTAGTAGTACTAATAAGAAATAGTGCCTTGGTCAATTTTACCTCTGCCTTAGATTGTTTTGTTCTGAATTAAGCCACCTATGAATTTTCTCATACAAATGTAAAAAGAGCACACACCAGTAATGGTAAAAATGGTTTAGAATCACTGGCGGGAAAGCTTAAATATTTCCTTTCTTTAGTAGTGTTTCCCCCTTGGACGAGAAATTATAATTGTCTTCAGCTGAGTCCAAGTACAGTATAGAAGGGCAATGGAAAACAGTTTACTTTACTTACTTTTACTTTACTTTATTTGAATTTATATACCGCCCTTCTCCCTTCCGGGACTCAGGGCGGTGAACAGATATAATTAAAACAGTACAAAACAATAAAATAATAATAATAAAACTTAAAAAAAATTAAAAATAGATTAAATAGAACAATCTGTCTGTTCTAAAAACATTTTCAAATTTTTCCTTTAAAATCCCTTTAAAAACCCATCAGCTTCCTACTTATTTAAAACTAATCCAAAAACTAAAAGCTATAGTAGAAATGGCAGGTTTTAGCTAATTTAAATTTGTACAGCATTTCCACAGGATATCCTTGGATGGGGAAGGTGAACTAAACTAAAATTAGAATTATACTAAATTTCATATGGCTGAATTTTGACAATGAATTGCCAGATGATGTTGGGAAAACCAATTCAATCCATTATACAATTCGACAGACATTGGCAATCTATCCAAGTATTCACAGATTTAAAACAAAGACAGTACAGACAGACGGTATTAAAATAAATATGCCACTTAAAAACCAAGGCGAAGATCATTGTCACATTGATTGTCTCCTCTTAAGAGCCAGAACTTAGTTCCTACCAGTTGCCTCAGACTCAAAGCATCCAATCAAGGGATAGGTTACATGAATGGAAATTCTCTTTTATGAAGTTGCTGCCTTTTATGAATTTGTGACACAAATTCACACAGTTCCATATCTCTATTCTATCTGGATGGGGAGAGATTGGGAAGGTTCTTGACAGTTTCGGGAAACAATTATTTATTTCAATTTATATAATACTTTTTATCCTGCCTTTTTTATATATAACTCAAGGTGGCAAATGTACCCAATACTTCCATCTCTTAATATTCCACAAAAACCCTGTGTGATGGGCGGGGTTGAGAGGGAATGACTGGCCCAAAGTCACCTAGTCAGCTTTCATGCCTAAATTGGGACTAGAACTCACCATCTCCTGGTTTTTAGATCAGCAATTTCATCGCTACCCCAAACCTAACCCCCAGTCTCTGCTACCTTACCAGTAATACAAAATGAAATACAGTGGTAGCTTGATACTCAACAGCTTTGAAATTCATCGAATTGGTACTCAACACATTTTGACACGAACATTTTATCCCAGTACCCATAGTTTGTTTGATACTCAATGCACAAGCTACTTGTCGTTGTCGGCTGCTTTGTGACTTGCTACATTATTCCTTATGGGAAAAATCTGTTCAGTACTCATAGTTTTTGGTACTCATTGCTCCTCCTGGAACCAATTAATGATGAGTACCGGGGTACCACTGTACAATAAAAGCAATAACTTTATAGTACAAACCATGATGATGACAGCTGTTTATCATTACACTGAGGTAATGTAATAGTATTACATTAGTGAGCATCTCCTGAAGAGTGGGAACCCACCTTAACAGCCCATTATAACACTATAACGTAACCCATTATTTCCTCCAAAGCAATCAGGGTAAAGTTTAGGGATCCTGTTTGACTCAAAACTGTTTCTGGAATCATAGATAGCTTCAATGACAAGGTGAGCCTACACCTAGGTTTTACCTGAGAGCCCCACCTGGATTGAAGCAGCCACACTTGATTATTTTCCTGAAATGAGTTCTGTGTGGACTTTCTTTTACCATAGTCTACAGAATACACCCATCTAATCACCAGAACAACAAGACACAAGAACAGTTTTTTCCTGAACGCCATCACTCTGCTAAACAAATAATTCCTTCAATACTGTCAAACTGTTTACTAAGTCTGCACTTCTATTAATCTTTTCATCGTTCCTATCACCCATCCCCCTCCGCTAATGACTGTATGACTATAACTTGTTGCTTGTATCCTTACGATTTATATTGACTGTCTCCTAATATGATTGATTGCTTATTTGTACCCTATGACTATCATTAAGTGTTGTACCTTATGATTCTTGACTAATGTATCTTTTCCTTTATGTACACTGAGAGCCTATGCACCAAAGACAAATTCCCTTTGTGTCCAATCACACTTGGCCAATAAAAGAATTCTATTCTGTTCTATTCTATCTTCCTCCCTCCCTCCTTGGTGCACAGTGGTCAAAATGCAGTATTGCAGGCTGACTCTGCTCACTGCCAGCAGTTCGATCCTGACCAGCTAAAGGTTGACTGAGTCTTCCATCCATCCGGTGTTGATAAAATGAGGACCCAGATTGTTGGGGGCAAAAGGCTGACTGTCTAAACTGCTTAGAGAGGATTGAAGCAGTATATAAGTTTATTGCTATTGTTATAAGATGGGGCAAAACTCACTGAACAACAGAAATTCTGGGCTCAACTGATGTCATACATCAAGGACTACCTGTACATAACTGGCCTAATTTTTCATAGTAGATTGATCTTCCTTCCGTAATTTCCTCACGGTCCATTTAAGTCTGAAAAAAACATGTCAGGAAGGATGGAAATCGTCTCACGAGGCTTTTTCAGGTCAGGAAGCCCAAGAAGCTCTGTAAAATGTCAGCGATGGAGAAAAATGGAGCACTGAGAACTATAATGCCCAAATATGACTTTTTGCACCATCAACACTAGAGACAGGTTAAAAAATACCTGCAAAGAGAAAACCTAAAAGAAATTTTTCATGCATTCTGAGAATGAAGTAGACAAACGGAATCTTTCCTTCCTTCCTTTCCTTTCCTTCCTGCCTGTCTTCCTTTCCTGTCTTCCTTCCTTCTTTTCTTCCTTCCTTCCTTCCTTCCTTCCTTCCTTCCTTTTCTTTCTTTCTTTCCTTTCCTTTCCTTCCTGTCTGTCTTCCTTCCTTCCTTCTTCCTTCCTTTGTTCCTTCCTTCCTTTCTTCCTATGTTCCTTCATTCTTCCTTCTTCCTTTTTCCTTCCTTCCTTCCTTCCTGTCTTTCTTTCCTTCTTTCTTTCTTTCTTTCTTTCTTTCTTTCTTTCTTTCTCTTTCTTTCTTTCTTTCTTTCTTTCTTCCTTTCTTTCTTTCTTTCTTTCTTTCTTTCTTTCTCTTTCTTTCCTTTCCTTTCCTTTCCTTCCTGTCTGTCTTCCTTCCTTCCTTTCTTTCTATCTTTCTTCCTTTCTCTCTTTCCTTTCCTTTCTGACTGTCTGTCTTCCTTCCTTCCTCCCTCCCTCCCTCTTCTCCATCCTTCCTTTTCCTTGTTTCCTTATCTCCCTCCCTCTTCCCCTTCCTTCCTTCCTGCCTCATCTCCTTCCTCCCTCCCTCCCTCTTTTCCTTGCTTCCTTCCCTCCCTCTTCCTCTTCCTTCCTTCCCTCCTTCCCTCCCCTTTCTTATTTCGTCTTTTCCATCCAACCACTCCATTTTTTTCCCCCATTGTAAGGGGTTTCCTGACATTTACAGATGTGGAATTGCTCTGGGAATTTGCATACTGTGCTACTGAAACCAGGGAGAATTAACGGCTGCTTGCGTCATAAGGAAAACATTCAATGGTATGGAGTGGTGGTGGAATTAATCAAGCTTGACACCTTCAAGGATGCCTCTTGAAGAAGCTCAACCTTGGATGAGAGGAGGGAGGGCAAGAATGTGAGTCTCCTCAAGTACCTGAAATGATGTCATACTGAAGGTCAAGATCTGAAGTATCTCGCTCGCTTCCGAGCGAGCACATAAAATAATATATTTAAGTTACAGGAAGGCAGATTCCTTTTTTTTTTGGTTTTTAAAAAAAGAAACTTTATTGAAATTCAAGATTAAAACACATATACATATCATATATACATGTATATGTTCAAATACATAAAATACAATGTTATAATGGTTTCTTTATCATATATATTTACAGGACCTTTATTTTGGATTCTATTTATCTTTCTACTTTACTCTTATCTATACACTCATACGCATACATATGCACACATACACACACTGTTCTTTTCTTCTGTTTCTTCATTTTCTCATTTTTATTACTTTACTTTTTTATTTTTGGTCTTTCCTTTTTAATTTAATGCTCAATAAAATTATTATTATTATTACAAGAAGGAAACCCTCAACATTGTTTTGGAAAAAAATTATGGAAAGGATATGCACCTTTCCACAAAATTGTAGGATTTGTCAACAAAACTACTTAATATGGGGAAAGCCAATTGTTGGGGAAGGAAAGAGAGGGAGCAAGGACAATTCTTTTAGCAGGATGATGAAAATGACATTTCTTTCAACATGCAAGATGTACTTGCCCACATACAGTAAGAGAAACATTTGCTAAAATGATTCTAGCTACTTTTGTGTAATATTACTATGCATAATATTTGTTGATTTTTAAAGTTCAACTTACATTATAGATTGATTAAACCCACATAGGAAGAAAAACATCATGACAGAGACTATGAAATCCATATGTGACCTAATTTTATGGGTATAAAAACACAAGTCTATATATCAATAGCAGATTAAGAACAGATTTTCTAAATACAACCCGCATGTAGACCCAAATAGACCTGAAAAATAAACGTGATCAGCAGAATCCCTAAAGTTTGCTGAGGTACAAAATATAGAAAGGGGTTGACCGAGGAGAAAATAAACAGCTCAACAAAATCTAACCATGCTTAGTAGTTAGTAGAAATCTGAATGTCATTAGGGAAGTAATATGAAACACACATGTATACCAAACACAGTGTAATATAATATCCTATTGTATGTCTATAGCTATAGACTAATCATCTCCCTTTTCAGAGGAGCAGGGTGGAGAAGAGAAGACAAAAGTATGGAGAGAAAAGAAAGAGTGAAAGAGAAGAAATTGAAAGAGGGTTTCTTTGTCAAGAAAAAATAAGAGAGAACATTATGAGCTGTGGTGGTGCAGTGGTTAGAATGCAGTACTGCAGGCTAACTCTGCCGATTGCCAGAAGTTCGATTCTCACCGGGTTCCATCCTTTTAAGGTCGGTAAAATGAGGACCCAGATTGTTGGGGACAATATGTTAACTTTGTAAACCGCTTAGAGAGGGCTGTGAAGAGGTATCTAAGTGCTAAGTGCTATCTTCCACATTTCTATATGGAAGAGAAAAGAAGAATATGCAATAGTCTACAACCCAAGGTGAGCAAATGTAAAATACAGTACCAATAGAAAAAAACTTCAGTGGGAGTACAAGCAATGCCAAGATCTAATAAGAAAGCCTGGTCAGATTCTGGGCATGCTGGTACAAGGGAAAGATGGAAGTGATGTTTTACTTCAGCATTTGACTGTCTTTTGCTCACAGCTTTATACATGGCTGTCTAGACCCACATGGTTGGTAAGACCAAAGAAGCAAGAGCAGTGTGGATTTCAAGAAGCTGTCTTCCAAATACTAAAACTTGGCTCTAAAAGGAGAACAGTGTACTAGGGAGAAGTTCCTCAAAGCCTTGGACTTTGGGATTACTCCTGCCCTTAGTGCACTACTTGATACAAGATGTCTGTGGGATTCAAAAGGCAGAATAGCCCTCTGCAGTCTCCCAGGGTTTCTTCTGTTCCTAGGAGAGCGAATTCATCTGAGGAGATCACGACATTTCTCAATACAAGCTGCAAGCCTTAGCACTAAATATTATATTTCAGTCCTTTCACTATTCTATCTTCTGATTAACATGAGTTGAATTCTAACATTTCTGAAAGGTAACAGCTCATGGCAGAAAAAGGAGGAAGTGATGGTGGCTATGACTGTGTGATTTAGGCACATAAAACAGGATCAGGTTTCAATTGCATGACTGCAGTCATTTTCTTGCCTTTTTAAAAAAACCATGCCTACTAGGCATTTCAGGTAGACCTAGTTAAAAAACAGACCTTGCAGAATTCCAGAAATACTTATTATTGTGGTAGAATTTAATAACAGAATCTTGAAAGTCAATGCAAGTTTCCCTCTGTCTCCCCTTTTATATTAAACACAATTAAGATGGGTTTCTTTCTCATGCTTCCTTCTATCTTTAGATTGTGTACTCTCTTGAACTTAAATGGCTTGCTCGTATCAGCTTTAAATTCCTTTACAATCTCTTCTTGTAGATACTCTTGGCTTGAGCTAAAACCTTCTTTATGTGAGGGTAGGAAAACAATGCCACTTAAGGATGAATCCGTCTGTTTGTGTCACATTTCTGGCATTTCCTGTAGTTCCAAAATAATATAGACATAATGGTTGCAGTTTCTATAATCTGGCATCAGATGCTGTCTGACATTGTCTAAGGTTACTTCCATAAAAAGAAGACAACTATTGTTTGAGGCTGTAGAGGTTGCCTCGAATAATGGCTCCATCACAATTCAGAGGATGAACAGAATGAATGAAGTTTTTACAGGGACAGGGGACTAAATGCATAAATTATACACTGCCCAGCAGAGTCCTGAAAGGCATTTCAAGATGTGCACGACAGAGAAATATTAATGAAAAGAAGCTTCTAGGCATTATGGAAGACAGGACTTTTAATCAAATGTTCATTAAGACTTCATGAGGATGCTTTATTATGACTCCCCCACCTTAAAAAATTGGGGTAGGGGATAAAATGTTATTAAGTGGCAACTATAACTGATGGGAACTTGTGAATGCTGAGAAGTAGGCTGTTGGTTTTCCGGCTAAACACCTATGAATGAATGAGTGCTATTGAATCTATAGTGATCCTTAGGTTGGACCATGGGTTTACCTAGGGCAGGGGTCTGCAAACTTAAACACTCAAAGAGCCATTTGGACCTGTTTCCCATAGAAAAGAAAACACCGGGAGCCACA
>JANHFK010007467.1:489679-500414 GCA_036250565.1 Sibynophis collaris | reverse complement strand
CCACGTCTCCTCTCCTCCTCTTCCTCCTCCCCCCCCCAAGGACACTAGACGAGAACTTTTTACAGGGTTACTATGCAATTGCGACTGGTTTCTTGGTTCTTTATCACTTGGAACTTAATGGAATACGTTGGCGGCCAGGAGCACCCTTCCAGAGTACGACGGCAGGGAAGAAGTAAGTGCGCCTTTCTCCAAGCGCTTCTCTTGAAGCGGGGCTGAGCGCCTCGCTATCCCAGCGGACGCGGCGATGTTAAATGAAGGTTTTAGGCTTCTGTAGTGAAGGGGTCACTAGTTCATGCTATTTATTGAGGCTTCTGCAGAGAAGGGGCGCCGTTACGTTCAGGGCGGTTGCTGTGCGATGGTAAAAAGACGCCTAGGATTGCAGCGTCTCTTTTGCCGCGCACAGCGATCCTGTAAATGCACGGAAGCAAGTGTAGCGGTGGGGGGTTTGATGTGGAGGAAATGTAGGATCAGAGACGGGTTTTCAGGAGACTTGCCTCCAAGTAAGTACGTTTATGATTGCTCTGCGTGAGTCTTGTAAAATTAGTGGGAGAAAGCCTACGAACTGCAGTCCTTTGAAAAATGGAATTCGCTGTATGGTCTGCGAAGGAAAAGCTTTTCTCGGCCTTTCTTTGTTCGCCGAAAGCTTAGAAACGATCCAGACGAAATTTGATTATGAAAGCTTAACCTCTTCCTTATGTATTATTAGTCTACCCCTTCCCTCTAGCTGGTGTGTCGTTCGGGATCCGGGAAGCTTAACTGTGCCCCACAACCAATTATAGGATGTGTGGCTGATTAGCTTCTCCTGCTCCCGATGCAATGGAGCTCTGGTGAGGCCCAGCTGGGTTCCAGCAAGTGCCTGCTGATCCTTTGGCAGAGCTATTGAAATGAGGTCTGCCTTCCTTCGAAGCTCCTAGTGGTGTACTGATGTCCGTTTGGTGAACCGGTTACGCGCTGTAGCCAGTAAAAAGAAAAGGAGAAAGACAGACAGACACATAGGAGGTGGAGTGGGAGTGGGAGTGGGAGTGGGTAAGCTTTTCTTGAACTACAATATTGGAATGTGGAAATAAATGCCTTAAGAGAAGATTCTTGTCAAAAATTTACCTTGAGGCCGGAGGAAGGCAAGGATCATCCAACCTATCTCACATCTCTAAGGAGGGAGGATAACTGGTCAATCTAAAGGTCACAAAAAGATCCCAAATTAATATTGGGATCAACAAACAAGCCCAACAGCCACAGCACACATAGCTGAGTACTGCTGAGCAGTGCAACCTCAGTATTTTCACTGAAAAATAAGTTCAACTTTGTCACATGGAACTATTTATAGATTTGTGCCTGTCACTGATTTCAATAGTATATTTTCATTTATGCATCATAAATCTCGCTGGCTTAATTTTGGCTGGATCATGTTTTGCTCTTACTCAGAAATATGCAGAGGCCTAGGAGCTTTGTAGTGACAATGATGGATGCTATTTTTTCAAACATAGCTACATCTAACTTTGGTGTTACAGTCTAGGGTATCAGTTGATGATCTTGTCTCATGGCTTCATTTTCAAGGCAGTGGCTGAAGCAGTCTCAGAGTTAAATAAAATATATGACTTAAATATGTGTCTTAATTAGTGTGTAGTGTTAGGTGGAAGAAGAGGATTTAAAAAAAAATAAAGGTACGGTAAGTTCAGAAGAGCGGGAGTCAGTTTGTTCTTGCTTTTCATTTCTGGTACTATCTTGAGAGATGCTCTTTCTCTCATTATCATACCCCATTCTGGTGTATTCCAACCGGTTTGGATTAAAAGTTATGCACCAGGGGGCACCAGGTTGAAGGAGGCAGAATTACCTTTTCCTATCTCTCTTGTGAACAACAGCAACACTTTATAGAAAATAAAACAGAAAACAAAAACGTCCATCTGGCCTAGTCCTCCCTCAAGATTTATATTTCTAAAACCTTTCTGAAAGTGTCAGCAAGCCCTCTGGGACCTCTTCATCTTCATGAGTATTTCTCCCTCTGCCTTCTGACACTGTTTATACTTGTGAAAAGGGCTGCTTATTTCCCTCTTGCTTAATGGCTCTATTTTGATAGGGAGAGGGGAATGTCAGAACACACAGCAGTCTGTATTCATTTTTAAAAAAACTATACTGGGTTATTTCCTAGGTTTTGCCCAACCTTCCTTTTCCCCACCATGCCATAGATATCTCTTGAAAGGCTTCCTTTGTAGCATTGGACTCTGAAAAAAAGAAGATTTGTCTGATTTCACTGAAGGTTCCCTGGAAACATCACTTTTTGCAAGGGATCTTCAGACATTCTACAGTCCAGTGAACTGAGAGAAGGAAAGGTAATCAGGCTTTGATAAACTAACCAGGTGATTACCTTGGGCAATGGACTACTATGTTTTCTTCGCTTTTCTGCAGTCTAGCTAGTAAGACTGGTCTCTAGATAGCTTTGGTTTCAGAGTTGCTGAAAAAGTCACCAAATAGATGTGGGGGCTCTTCCCCCACTGCCCCCTCTCTCACTCAAAAAGAAAACAAATCATATCCTATAGGATTAAATGTATCCAATGAAAATATTTACCGGTAAGTGTGTATATGCGTTATCTCATTGAATGCTAATAAATTCAATCATCTGTCCAATAGGAAGGCTGAAATAAACCCATTTTTTCTGATTTCTCTCTTGTTCTTGCACTTACAGTGGAATGGGGAGGTTATTCTGTACTTGCTTGTTGATTGATTGTGAAGGATGTCCAAAAAGGCAGTCAGAAATCAAACCCCAGAGTCTAGTATTTGCACGGTGAAGTTTTAATCTACTGTTGTCTTATATACACTGACTTGCATTGGAACCTTACTAGCATCCTCTAAAATTGCTGTGCTGATTGATTACAGTGATATTTAGGTAACAGTCTCTATCACTAATGAGAAATGACCTTGGGGAACCATATCCCTGTCAGTGAAATTGGCATAGGATTACATTTTCAGATTATGCTTGCTTGCAATCAAAAATCCAGATTTACCGGTAATAGGAAAACTGTATTTTCATACAAAAGTAGCCTAGACACTGCAAGAATACCTATATATGTTTTATTTATATCTCCCTGAGATTGAAAAAAGAATATGAACCAAGAAAACAGGTTCTTCAGGATCCATGAGTAAAAAAGTTACAAACTGAAAATAGTTTCATTTTCCCATTTGCCCAAATGAACAGATAATTATTTAAGAAAGAGGAAGGACTTATCTGGGCATTACCTACTCAATTCAATTTTCTCCAAGGTCTTCCATCTCTCCCTGTATTTTCAGTTGTTTGCCCGGAGCTCTAAAACTGTGAGAGGTGCGACCTCTGGTGACTGCTGCAGAAATCCATTCAGAACTCATATACACACTTAAGTCACTCTCCCCTTTGCAGATGTGGGCTTGCTTCTTGCAAGTGTGCTCAAAGTCTACAAGGGTGAAGTGCTACCTGGAACTTTGTGCAATTATTTAAAAGGCCTATACTTTGCTTCTGTCAACAATTTGCCTTCAAGAGCAGCAATCACAGGCCCTAAACTTGTATTTGGAGGCAACAAACATTTGGGTAGAAGAGACTGATCAGATGAGATGATGCTGATAAGATTAGCAGATTTTTAATCAGCATGGTTAGATAATAGTTTATCATCATTACAAATTAATCAGGTAATGAAAAATTCTCCACTGTTGGACAAAGATTTACTATAAAGGTAGCTACTCCTGTTACTTGAGGACTACTTGGTGTCTGAGCAAGGGAAGAAAAGCATACAAGGAGACCCAGGAGTGCAATTTTGAAAAGTAACTAAACTATTTAAATGAATGGTGGTAGACATACAACATCAATATTTATCACTCATCAGCTGCTGGTATTTTCTAAATTCAGCAGCATTGCTAGTGAAACACAACAGTTTCAGCATATGAAAATCCTGGAGTTGTGTGTCTTCTATTCTTTTTTATTTTTCCACGTAGTATCTTATCTGCATCTGCAAGAATATTTGTGCAAAACATATTGGTGAGGAAGATGGAATTTGGGAATGTTTCAAAATTGGCTTTAAATTTAGGATGGGATTTATCTCTTAATCCAACTGTAAACCATCAGTTTTCCTGGATATACAGTAGGTGAGTGCAGGAAGACAGGAACAAAAAGGGAAATGCACTCACTTGTACACAAGAGTGAGGCAGAAATTGGGGGTGGGGGCGGCTGCACTGTCCTTTCACTGGACATCTCCTAGTTTTTGCAAAACTTCGCAACAGAACACAATAATTGGATTTAATATTTCCTCCTTTTTAAATTAGGGCAATTAAAAAAAAACTTTTGAGTTTCAGACTATGAGGCTTTGGTTTATGGGTGAAGAAACCAGAAAAACAACAAGAGAAAAACAAGTTGTGGTGAACAGACTACTGGTATGTGGTCACATTTTCTTCTAGTGGGCAGACTTCATGAGAACCTTAAATTTCCTGTGTAAACCAAAAATGATATTTGGTAATGTTCTTTCCAGAAAACAATGTTCATGTAATCAAGTAGTTTATTCATAATGAATAAATTAATAGAATACATTTAAAATGAAAAATGGTTTCTTCTTTTTCTGAAAGAACAAAAGTTTCTTTTGTGGTCAACCTAATAGTCCTGCTTTGCCCTGCATGAAAGTAAAGTGAAGTAATCATCTTACAGGCGTACAGTATTCAAATTTAACTTATAAAGTATTTTCCTGTCAGAAAGAAGACATTTATTTTATCATTTCTGGAAAGATTGCTGTATTAGGTTCATCTGAGGATCAGTTGAGGACTAACTTTGAGAAAAGTCAGTAGCATAACTGCACTGTCAGCAGAAACACACTTTTACAGCAGATAAAGCCAATATTTCAGATGCAATTTATTCAGATAACACATAGCATGTAATAGAAAGATTTAAAGACATTAGCGGGGGAATATTCTGTGTTTTATTCGGGCAAGATTTCTTAAGATTAACACAGTTTGAGAATTTAAAAGGATAATAGCATAACAATGAAAGAGCCATAACACATCTTTTCTGAAATATATTCCATTTCATTCAATAAGTCTTGTTTTCTGTCATTGTACAAGGAGAAATAATAGTATATATTAAAAAATTTGAAGAGATCCTCTGTGATAAAAATCAGTTAATGAACAACTTCTTTTATTTTCTAAGGAATTAGATGAAAAATAAAGAATCAAGAGACATATAACAGACATTTTCTCCAAATTTGGAAAGAACAAACCAATAAAGTAAATAAAAACATTGTTGTCTTGAAGTAGAATAATTAATGTAGCTGCTTTTTGTTTGTTGGTTTGCTGCTTTTGTCTGTCTATGTCCATGCACATGTTAATTTACCTACGACCCAGTAAGTAATCCTTATCTTGGTCTTGAGACTGATTTTCACATGCATTGTAGTAGAAGCATTAAGTAGGATCATTATATGTGATGCAGAATCAGACTTTGTTTTAGGCTATTATTCCTTTTGATGTTTTGTCTTCTCACTCATCATCTCATGACATCCCCTAGTTAAATGGGTGGTTACTTTGGACAAAGGGGGGGGGATAACCTCCCTCCCAACCTGTTATATATTACATTCACATGAAACTAATGTATCAAACCCATCATTTCTGCTGTCATCCCTTCTTCTATACCTAATTTTGTTTTGTTTATTTAGGATTATTTACATTGTATATATCTATTTGTAGGCTTCCTCATGTACATATTTTTAAAGATTGGTTAGCTATTTTGAAAAGTTGAAAACTGACATCTAGTATGAATATATGAATATTTTTTCATCTTTTTTTCTCCCTCTATAAATGTAAGAGAATCCTGGACAATTGGCCTGGACGTGGTTCCTACTGTACTTAGCATAGAAACAAAACTCAAAAAGAGAGAGGGGGGAAGGGGTTTTCTCTCCATGCTGGCAGCTATTTTGACAGCATAAATAAGGGGAAGAAACAAGATATTTATACTGAAAAGTGTCCCAAATAAATTGTTTTGCTCACTTCTTAGAGTGATCTTCAATCTATAATAGGTTTGAGGAAACATGGCCCTTTTATGACTTGTGGACTTCAACTCCCAGAATTCCAGTCATGGTTCCCCACCCCTCATCTATAAGATTATACCTAGATCTTCCTACCAGTACAGGCTGTGACTTAAAATCACAATGTTTTGTTTTATTCATTATTTATGTATTAGATTTATGTGCCACCCATAAGAGCAACTCTGAGTGGCTTACAAACATTAAAACTTACAGACATTAAAATAACAAAACAATAAATAACAACAGCAATAATAAGTACAGTTAAGTGATGAGGATGAAGAGAGTACAAAGTACATGGGAAGAGATGGGTCTTTTCTTAACCCAATAGCCACTTCCTGAATGGTTCACTCCCTTTGGGGCGCCAGAGCCAGGTCTTCAGGCTTTATGGAAGATCAGGAGGCTGGGTGTGGGTCTCACCTCAGGGGATACAGAAGGGTCCTCCAAAGGGTAGGAGCTGGGACTGGATCACTTGGCTCTGGAACCTCAGTCATTGAGCAAAGTGGTTGTTAAGCATGACACCTGTGTGACTATTTTGCTCAATGACTGCAATCCTGATGCTCCTGTTTGTGGTTGTGGTCATTAAGCAGATGAAGCAAAAAACCTGTCTGCAGAATTCAGCTCCCCTCTGTGAGGAAGGAAACTGCACTGGATCTTCAGGATCTGAGCTCTTTCTCCCCCGCTCTGCCAGAGAAGCTTGCCTTCCCTCAGTGCATTGTTATTAATGAGCAGTTTCGAAGGAAGGGAGGGAGGGAGAGTTACAATCTTTTCAGAAAACCATTTGATTGGGTAGGGTTTTTCTGACTTTATAAAACAAAACAAAACAACCAATAATCATAAGTCTTAGGCTTCTCCTATTAGGAAAACTTATTGGTAGGCAATATAAAATTATCTAGTATCATTTCTCCTAACTTCCTATTGATGCTACATTACTAAGAACATTAGACAGATATGACCTGCTATCAGGAGAAAACTACTGACATTGTCTCTGAGAGGATAACAATCTCTCCAACTTCCATAGCATCTCAATCAAAAGATTGAAATTTCCAAGGCCACACACACACACACACACAAAATAAAAATAAAATACCCAACCCATCCCCATCACATATTCAGGAAAGCGGCTGATGGTCAGTTTTCCTGCCATAAATAATACTGGGTGAGAGGAGAAAAGATGGCAGGGGATTTACCAATCTCTGCCCTGAAACTGTCCTTTAGTAAAAACTATAAAGATGGTGTGGAAAAGCAGGCTGCAAAGAATATTGCAGGTATCTGTGCTGCTTTTCCTTCCTTCTATCTGAGTCTGAACCTGTTGGATTTTCTAAACCCATATAAATTCCTAATTGTTTTTGAAAGGACAATAGGAAAGAAGAACTTTTTAGGTATGTCTTAACACATTTCTGTTTTGTTCTTCATTTATTTATTTCCTTCCTATTTTAATTAATTTTCATATGAAATATTAGTGCAACAGCTGGAAACCAATTGTGGATTGGCCTTAATTTGCCACTGTGAATTCAGGGGCACCTAACTATGAAGTTAAGACTAGGCTGGAAGAATCCCAAGGACCACTAGATGACAGCAAAGAGTTACAATAACAGGACTTCTGGGTACTTAAGTAGAGAATAATTGTCATAGATTCTTTCTTTTTTCAGTTCTGGTCATTTCCTTTCCTTTTCCTTTCCCCCCCCCACTTGGTATCACTATCTCTTAATATTTGCTTCTCTCCAAGATCACTTTCTTTTCTTTGTGCCTTACATTTAAGGAAGTAACCAATTTACACTCTAGTTTTTTAGTAGAATATAACTCATTTATGATTTCATCACAAGTCCTTAGAACTGGACAGAATTCATACCTGAGAGGGGGAGGAGACACAGGAAACAAAAAGAAAACAACAACAACAACAACAAAGAAAAATCTGATTCTTAAATGTTGACAGATTTCTACATTTTATCTAGCTTTCACACCTACTGCTAGCAATATTCTATAGTGTAGTCTGCAGTAAGGGCTTCCATATCTCAACTGTAAAATCTTGATCCCCAAGAAATGGCAGCCAGGAAATACCGAAAACTCCAACTCTTTGCTGCCATCTCATGGTGATCCAGATTTTTGCAACTAGATCTGATAGTCCTTACTTTAAGTAGCAATAGTAATAGCACTTGGACTTAAATGTCGCTTCACAGCCCCCTCTAAGCGGTTTGCAGAATCAGCATCTTATCCCCAACAATCTGGGACAGCAGTTTACCAACCTCAAAGGATGAAAGGCTGAGTTAACCTTGAGCCGGTGGGAATCAAACTGCTAGCAGTCAGCAGAATTAGTCTGCAATACTGCATTCTAACCACTGAACCACCACACTCAAGTACTCAGTTTTGATTTAGTTACTATCAAAATAAAATCAGACACCCATTCTTAGTGTGACCAGCAACTGAACAAATATTTCTAGCTTGGTTACAGAACACTTGAAAAACAACCGATCACAGTTGCTGATAAAATTGTAGTCAGAAGAATGTTTCAGAGCTGGGAAGGGTTAATATTTTCTTTTAAGCAATGACAAATCTCCTCAAATGTATTCCTGCTTTAAAACATTAACATTAATAATATTTATAATAACTAAAATGTGTAGGCCAATTAAATGGGTTTTACCTGGTGTTGAAAACATAAGACAGATACCAGTTGAACCTCTTTGGAGAATGCATTCCAAAAACAGCAGCACCACTAAAATAATCTTATTATGATTCACCATCTACTTCTGAAAATAGGTTCTCCCCCCCCTCCCCCAATGTATCATGAAAGTTAATGTCTTAGCAGTTGTGTGTATAAGCAAAGCTATCTGTATCTATATAGCAAGGCAGTGCAAACATTTTACAGCGTCGCTTACATAAAGATTTAATGTGATTCAAAACAAACAAAAATAAAGATAAAAATATTGGTAAAATCTGGGGAGATGTCATACAGGGAGTGACCACTAACTTCTTTTGAAAATTCTCCTTACTTTAAAAAAATAATATGAAGCCTGTGGTTTCGTGCTACAACAGACTAGCATAGTTATCTATCCAGTGAATTTAAGGAGTTCAACAATTATCCATACAACTGCTAATACCCACTTAACAGTCCTGATATGTGAGTTCTCACATTCACCACAGCTATGGAAGCTCATTGTTTGATTTTGGGCTTGTCACTAGGGCTGTGTTGTGTGGACATAGCATCAACCTGCAACTTCTTAAACAAAGCACTGATTCTCCAATTGGAAAAATGAAGCCTCAAAATTTGTGTGTGTGTGTGTGTGTAGCAGCTGCTTTAAGAAATTCAGGACATTGCTGATCTCCATTTTGCTCTCAAATCACAAGTACTGATAGCTCTATCAGCCACCTTCTTTCAGACCAACATACCTCAGAGGGTGATTGTTATGAGAGTAAAATGATATAGGCCACCTTGAGCTCTTGGAAGAAAAGTAGAATATAAAATTAAGCATGAATAAATAAACCTTATCCAATATATACAGAAAGGGAGAAAGACAGACTGATTCACTCATAAAACAGACTGTTTCTCAAAAAGATTGCCTTTTTCTTCCTGATGACTACAATAACATCACTTCTGTCATGACAGGCCTATAATTTATGGAGAATTAAAAACTAGCTATATTAAGAATTTGTAGTTTAGGCACTATCCATATAGGTAAACATATTTGACGTTACCTGGCAACACCAGATTTTGTTATACTTTGGAGAGTATTTGAACTGAATCCAAATATAAATCACAAATGTAGCAATAACTAGCTAATGTAAAAACACCTGCATTGCATCTTTGAATCCCCATGCACAAATTTTACGCTGGAAAATCATGACACTTTAATGTAGTTTATGAAATTTATGTGTATTATCAGCATATTCACTGAAGCAACGCAATTTATTGAAGAACATGATATTTGATTTCTATCAGCTCTATTGGTAAGAGAAAAGAAAATTTAACTATATTCCATGAAGCAAGTCTCCCACATAGCAACAGTAAACATTAGTCTATTGCTTCTTCATCAAAAGTACAAATGTCAGAATCTGGAAATATTTTATGACTTGCATTACTTCACCTTGATCTTGTCATAATTCATCCATAACATTTTCTCTCATTCCTAAGTAAATGCTTGAAAAAGCTGAACCCTAAAATTACTTAAAAATAGACAATTTAAGTGATTATTGATACAATGTTAATAGTGTATAATACCATAGTTTTCCGCTTAAAGTAAAACATCTGAATCAAGAAAATGTTCAAGAAAACTTGTAGAGGACTACAGTATTATGTTGCCAATCTATACTTGGTTTTTTTACATTAGCTTTATCTGCTGCTTCAATCACCAAGTAATACTGGACAATTAAAAACCTTATTCAATAACACAACTTTTAAAACGATAAAACCATAATAACAATGACAAAGCAGAAGGAACCAATCTATCCCTCATATACCAAAAGGTTTCTGAAAGAGATTTTTCATGGTTTTATAGAATTACAGAGTAACAGAGTAGTCCAGGCGGGTTGATGGAGAGGGACCTTGGTATTGTCAACTGGGATGAGTTTGACCCTGTGACCCCTGATGACCTCAACAGGTTGCTGAGTCGACTGAATGCCACTACATGTTTACTGGACCCGTGTCCCTCCTGGCTAGTACTGGCCTCCCGGGAGGTTACACGAGGCTGGCTCCAGGGTGTGGTAGAAGCTTCTTT
>JANHFK010007467.1:474918-488906 GCA_036250565.1 Sibynophis collaris | reverse complement strand
ACTGTAGCCTCCGGATCGACCCCAAGGGTAACCCCACGTAGAGAGCATTACAGTAGTCCAGACGGGATATGACAAGGATATGAGTAACTGAGAAGGGAATTACTCAAATATTGTTTTTTGGGACATGGGGCATATGAGGACTCTGTGATAGTGAGAGCGTTTATTTGTATTTTGTGGCTTTTGTAGGGTAAATGTTGAAAAGGTAGTTTATAATTAATTCAATCATTGACATTTAGACAAATTGCATGCAGTTGATACAAATGTGACAAGCATATCCTTGTTGGTTCCTGCCTCAAAGATTGAAAATACTCCAAGATTGCAGAGCTCCTCGATTATGTCCTAAAATTTATCCATGATTATTTGGAGAGAAATCTGTTTATGTTTAATTTACTCTAAGAATAGAACCCCAAAGTAAACTTGTCTAGAACTATAGCAGGAGTGGGTTCCACTTACCTTCGCTACTGGTTCACAACGGTAGCACACACACAGTGCTTCTGCACATGCACAGATTGTCTCTGATGATGTACGGGCAGGTGGGTGGAGTCTCCCGTCATCGCTACTACTGATTCACAAGATCCGGACTGAACCGGTAGGAACCTACCACTGAACTATAGTGTTCATTTCACAAAAACTCTAGAATTGAAGTATTGTGTGGTTTTTTTGGGTTTTTAAAGTATCAGAATAAAAGAGTGACAAATACAATTGACCTGTTGAATAGAAATCTACACTTTTGGTGGAAAAAGGATTAAAAATCTCTCATATTTATTTTTACTATAGCAATGCTTCTAAGCTGCTTCTGAAAGCAGGACATTCTTATATTAGATGACTATATAAGGATACGTATTAAGAAGTATTGCTTGAACTGAAGCCGTAAAATTCAAATAGGTTGCAAAAGCCAAACACTGTGTTGGTTCATATTATTCAAGCCTTTTTTTCAAAAAGAACATTTGCTCAGGAACTCACCCATAAAATGGGAGTGGTTTTGGTTATATATTAACATTGACAAAAAACAGGTTGTAATCAAGGCTTGAAGAAATGTGGATCTTCTAATAATCCATTAATTTACGGAACTCTCAGAATCCCGAATATTCGATTTTTAATCCCTTTTTATACCTCAAATGCTAATACAGAAAATTTGCTCTTTTTACTTCAATAAAGTGCTGTCATTAAGTGAATATTATCAAAACTATTGTTTTTCCAGTAATAAGGTATGGCCGTGAGAATTGGACCAGGGGAGTCTGACATGCTGTGGTCTATGAGATCATGTAGAGTTGGACATGACTTAACGACTGAACAACAAATCCTGAATAGATTACATTTACATTGAAAATCAACACAAGAGCAGTGACAGAGGAACAAAAAATAGAAATGGTATTAATAGGGAAACTATTTGCCATTTTTCAGTTGCACAGATGTAGGGAATATCTGTGCTGCCATGTTTTCCCATTGGGAGGGGGGACACCAACAATTTCTACTTGCCCCAACCCATTCAGAGTGGGTTGAAAGTCATTTTCCAGTTTCAACTAGTTCAAGTGTTGCTTTCTAGCTGGCCTACTGTGAGGTTTTTTTATTATTATTTATTTATAGGGTCACCTATGTAATGATTCTAGGCAGCTCACATCATCTATCAAAACATAGCTAAAAACAAAAATATTCTTCCCCACAGACACCAGACCAAACAGCCACTCAGCTCAACCTTCATCCTAGCCCAATGCTTGGAGGAAGAGCTGGGCCTTCACAACCTTCCAGAATGCTAAAAGCATAGAGATCCCTCAGATCTTAGGTGGAAGCCTGTCCTAAAGGATTGGTGTGGCCACCTAGAAGGCACATCCCAAGGTTTAGGATTTTTTTTTTTACTCTGGATTAGGCTAATCCCTGCATTTAGATTGGCTATTGGGCTGATGATAGAAGTGCTCATCATAATTTCCTAAGATTTTCTTAGTTAAGATCTGCTGCAGCTTCTGTTAGAGGTCTTCCCATTAGTGTAAAGATTATAATGCTTATCTGGCACATACAATATGACAAAGAGGCCCTTTGCAAATTTTTATCTTGTCCATGAATTGTCATCTTTCCTGGAAGAAGAGGCTACATTCACTTCCACTTTCCCCTTCATCACCCTTAGTTGAAAGTGGGACTTCCCTGGAAGAATATTTGGAAGCGATAGCTAGATCAGAATGTGTTGGCTCAGGTAAAATGTGATAGCCTTTCATAAAAATTATGTGGCCTTTCAGATGGCCACATTAAAAAACTCTACTTCAAGCACTATTTTGGTTGCCGTTGGTATCAAGTACTTCTGGTAATCATCTTTAAAATTCTAAATGGTTCAGCGTCTGAATATTTGCTAGACTGTTTTCTCCCAGTTACATCTGTCCATCCAGCATTAACAACTCAGCACTAAACCTATCTAAAGTTAAATTCTGCTGAATTACCTAATCTTAATATTGATAATAAAAATAAGTAATAAATTTCATTGAAGTTCATCACTATTGTTCTCCATGCTGGAGATTGATTACCACTGGAATTTAACAAGTAGTCCATTTTGTAGATTTCACTAAACTGGAATTTTGGAACAGTCTAAAATGAATATGCCCAAAGCCAACATAAAAATTTATAATATTAACACTTGGACAACAAAAAGAAATACCCAAAGCCCCAGAAGAAACCATCTGCAGGGGCATCTGTTACTTTCACAAATCTGAGGGACTCTCCTTACGATATTTTTACTCTTGTCTAAAGTATAATTGCTTTTTCTTAAGCCATAAATATATTCCCCATGCTTGTAAATAAGAGGTTTAAAAGCATCATAAAATTAATACATAAGAATAAATCTTAACAACCTAATGTCAGGTCAGAAGTATAAATCTTACCTAATTTGCTAGGTCAGAAGGGAAACATACCGGTACTTTTTAGTGAAAAAATAGCAAGCATCTTCCAGTAACAGTGATATACACACACACACACACACAAAATATGCTGTTGCCAATAAGATTATTTAAATGGCCTCTGTGTAGAATTTCCAAAAGAAAAATAAACATGTGGAATAGAATTAATTTATAAAACTCTCTAAGGTTTATCTTGGCAGAATTCTTTTCAGCAGTGAGATTCCCCCCCCCCCTTTCCTTACTTCCAGCCATACACATTTATTTTCATCTGCTCTTCTCATAAAACGGACATGTTATTGAGCTATAATAAAGCAAGAGTAAATTCTTTTTAGACCTAATAGGAGAAGCCATAGTGTTTCAATGGAGAAAGCTCTCGTTTCATTTGAAATGGAATTTGCTACCCACAGGGAGTCCCACCCAGACCAATCTTCATTGATTTCAGTAAGCTTTGAAATTGGATTCATGCTTTCATCTTTCCAAGAAATCATTTCTAATTACAAGGCTTCCTTTGAATAACATTAAGCCCATATTTAAGAGTTTTGTGGGATTTGCAAACGGGTCAGTTGCACTGCTGCACCTTCATGTCTTCCCACCTATGAAATTCTTGCCACATGGAATATGTCCAGAGTTTATTTCTTATATTGCAATTGGCATTCCAATGTAAACCTAAAATACGATATAGGAAGAACTGTCTACATTTCTCCTCACATTTAAAACTCTACTGCAAAGTCATTCAATCTACATGTCCATGTCTATAAGATTATTCAGATACTTCAAATAATAAATGTTAAACCCCTATTTTGAGGTTTCTGTTCTGGTCTGATGTATCACAGTACAAACATACCCATTACGCTATTTTCTTTTAAGGTAATGTTATACAAAGTACAGAAAAGGCCTATGAAATAGTAAACAAACAAATTAAGTCACGCAATAGGAGAAAGAAAAAGAAGTAGAGATGAAACTAAAACAAATTATTTGTATTTCACTGTATCTTTTATGTTTGCAAGCTGTTATTCTTTCTAATAGGCCCATACACTTCATATACTTCATACACTTTCATTTAAATTTCTGATTTTAGAGGATCTTATTAATTTCATCCAGCTATGACTTTCTCAGTATTCCCCTTAACTTATTGACTTGTCTTTCATATACTTGTTTTACAGTTCAGTTTTCATTTATGATCAAATCACCTCAATATACTTCTTTTATGTATGTCACTATTTTCATTCCAATGTTCATAATTTCATCTACCTGTTGTAGACTTTCCTCATTTCAGAATAACTTCTATAAGTTCAACCAATTTTTCCTATTTTACAACTACTTTGATGTCATACATTAATTTTCAGATCCCTACTTCTTGTTGTATGTTGTATAGAATCTATTTGACATTTTTTGCAAATTATTTGGATTTTCAGTTAACAACATTGAATTGTTTCCATAAATCAATAACAACGTACCTCTAAAGTCATTACAAGCACTAATTAGACATTTATATATAACTATTTTAATTATCCAAAGGTATGTTAAACATCTTTGTTTTAATCTCTGCTCAGTATTGAACCATTTGTTCAGTACAGATAGTCCTTGAGTTACAACCATAATTGAGCCCAAAATTTACGTTGCTAAGTGAAACATTTGTTGCGTTTGCCCCATTTTACAACTTTTCTTGCCACAGTTGTTGTGAATCATTGCATTTGTTAAATTAGTAACATGATTGTTAAGTGAATCTGGGTTCCTTGTTGACTTTGCTTGTCAGAAGGTCACAAAAGGAGTTCACTTGACTCCAGGCCACTGCAACCGTCATAAGTATGAACCAGTTGCCAAGCATCTGAATGTCAATCATGTGACCATGGGGATGCTGCAATAGTCATAAGTGTGAAAAACAGTCATAAGTCCCTTTTTTCTGTGCCGTTGTAACTTTAAACCAGTGGTGGGTTCCTACCAGTTCACTCCGGATCATCATGGACGTTCTGCGCATGCGCAGAAGCTTCTATGCATGCGAAGAAGTGCCACGTGCAAGCGCTCCCGTTGCGAACTGGTAGAGAAGGTAAGTGGAACCCACCCCTGCTTTCAAAGGTCACTAAATGAACTGTTATAAGCTGAGGAATATCTGTATTCCATTTATTCTCATGCATGGTTTACAGCCATTATGAATTGTTCTAATCATATTCAACCAACCTTCTACACTCATGGAAAATATTTCAAAACATATACTTCTTCCATTTATTATGTGCTTTCTCTAAATCAACAGACATACAATATTTCTCAATGGCCTACTTAAGAGCAAAAATCGGCACATCCATTATTGGTATAAACCTTCACTGTACTTCCCAGATTTTCTTATTGTCACCTCTTGTATCTTTTCAACTAGAATTCATCCAAACATTTTTTCTGGTATACTTTACCAAATAATCACTCTGTAGATTTTGCCCTGAAACTTGCTTCCTTCCTTACAGTAATAGCATTCTTCCAATAGTCAGACACAGATACTATCTTCACACACATGTTAAACAAGTCACACAGCACTTAAGAAAACCACAATCATAACACTTCTCCAATTACACACTCTACACCTGCAGCCTAGTCATTTTTTAAACATTCACTGCATTTACTATTTGTTTTTTGTCCCTTTTTCTTTGACAGTAAAAATTTCTTTCAATTTCATTCTTACCACGTCACTATCATTCCTGTACTCCTCTCTAAAACATATTTCCAGCACTCTGTCACTTCAGTTTTATTCCAAATGATTTCATCCCTTTTATTTTTAATTCCTTTTACTTTTTCCACTCAAAGCTCGTTTCTGATCATTTATTAATGGTCATTTGTGGAATACAATATACAACTATAATTAAGTTGGATTTCTACTTTCAAATATCCACAACTACTTAGAAGGCCAAATCCCAATTCAAAATTAAACTTCCACTGTCACAGACTTGCATGTATCAACTCCATTCTCAATAATCAATCCACTTTCATTCAGTTTGATTACACTATTCCCTGTCTCTTAATTAATTACACAGTAATCCAACATAACTATCTTATTTATTTCATTTTAGTTCATTAATTGCTCTTTATCATATACTCCTCATGTCCAAGTCACAATCTTCCGTATGCTGTGGTTGCCACTTGATGGGCTCTGCTGTCTATCATGATTGCGGTCAATTGATGCATTCACCGAACATTTTTTTAGAAAAACAGAGATTTGAATGAAAAGAGAATTTAATAAGCTGATTTCACCGAAGCTTATTTCTCAATAAACAAATATGACGCTGTGCTTTCTGGAGATGTTGAAATCACTGCCAAAGTTTATTGAGCAAAAGTCAAGACAATTAGATATGTGTCTACTTGAATCCATCAAACTAAACAAAGCCATATATGGTGGATCCCATGGACTTGCTGAAGTCCTTTGCTTAGGTTTTCTGTCTGGGGCTTGAAAAATAAATAAGAGCGTCAACATATATCTAAAAGACCATAATACATAGTGGACTGTTTTCAGTTCAGTGGGTCAGACTGTTTGTTCAGTTTCTGTAATAAAGCTGAATGATTGCATTAAGTCTTATTTCTTTAACAATAAGCAACATAAAACATCCTAAAATGGAATTACAGGATTTTGTGGTATAGTATGTGCAGGAATAAGAAAATAAGTTTTAAACTAAAAAATGTTCCTGCTATTATTTCTGTGGCTTCTATAAAAAAACCCGTGTATAACAAAAACGTAGAAAGCTGTAAGAGAACCTTGCTCCTGGTGTTTCATAATGCTAATGGTATGAATTGAATGACTCCCATATAGTTTGAGAGCTGATGAGGAAATATGTAACATTTAACAATGGAAGTTGTTAAATTTCCAGCCAAGTATTTCAACTCAGCTTTTGGTTACAATGGTCCACAGTCAGTGATTGCATAACGCTTTCCTAATATTGCATTTTTTAAAATTGTGCAAATAACGAATGACATCTGTAAAATCAACTCAAGCAAGAGCTAATAACAATTGATATAGACCTTGATATATATTTTTAGAAATGATCAATGCAAGTAATACAGAAATGCATATTTCCCCTGCATTACTTAGTTCAGATTGCACATAGGGATCTATAACCAATGTCTCGTTTTAAACATGGTTTATGATCAATTGTCTGTTCAGAATCAATATCTAAGATATAAAGCATGCTTTACCAGGCCACAATAGATCAATTCATATATAATGTAAAGCCAAAACTAGTCAATTCATACTATGGCTTGGCATAGACAGGGGGAATGCTTTGCATCACCTGATCTTTTTATATGTAAATAAATAAAAGCTGCCATGCTGCAAAACAACTGTATTTACTTGCAGAAATACCTTTGGGCTCATGAAGATCTGACTGGGAGTGTCTGAAGAAGCTAATTCGTTTTGTAGTAGATGGGTGTTTGTAATTAACTGTAACCACCAGGACAACACTTTTGCTAGTGTGCAGATCTGCCTCAAAATTATTGCACATACTTAGTGTAACATGAGGTATGGATGCAGTCATATGCTAACATCTGAGAGGCTCTAACATGTGACAGGAAATTGTGGTTTGCCACTATATAATTCTGCCTCTTGAAGATCAGACCAACATCCTTTTCCTTACTCCATTCTTTTTCCATGCCTTGGAAGATGACAGCATCTGCTTCTGGTTTGAAACCAGGAGTAAGCAATTTTTTCTAGCAAGTGTGCACAGATTGCATTGTTGGTGATGTGAGAGCACCAGAGTGAATATTTTCCTCTTTGGGGCTTTCAGGTTTGTTTGTTTGTTTCAAAAATGCCTTTAAGGTCTTGCTGAAGGAGCAAATTGGATTTATTTTGGATTTTCGAGGACTAAAATTCAAAATTGGGTTAGATAATCTGAGGGGTCATTGGAAGTTTAGAGTTCTGTTTCATGAGAATTAATTTCTCTTGCCTTCTATCAAATTGTTTGTTAAATTGGAATTTTCAAAGTAGTTCATAATATAATTGCTGTAGAAAAAGAATGTTGTGAATTCCAGAATATTCAAGTACTTGGGAATATTCAACTGGTAGTATACAAAGGATAGAAGTAATAGATTAACTAGGCATTTGTTGTGGTAGCAGCAGCATTATTTCTTGGAGGCAGCTGAAGGAGTTATAGAAAGAGAAACAAAGAAACCAGGTGCATAAACCTTAGCAGTATCCTAAAATCAGACCCAAACTATTCTTTCTGCAGTGCCATAACTGGTGGTTGTTTTTTCTCATTGGTTAATGTCATGCTGACAGGACAGTAGTACAGCCTATTATAAGTGGTATACTCATGAATCAAGAGGATGCCGTTCAGCATTGATCTGGAATGGATACAAATTAAAAATTAGCAATTAGGAAAAATATTTTTTAATGCCAGCATTGTTTGATGCTGCTCAAGGGTTGCTAGAGAGCACCTGAATTCAATAGCCAATTTAAACACTTGTTAGATACTGACAGCCTGAAGGTTTCACTCAGGTCCAGTATTTGAGTGGGAAGAACACTCAAGCATGATTGGTTGAACTCTCTGACAGCTCCCTATATAAGGTGTCTGTCAGAGCTGTCAGAGAGGCAAGCTGCTCGATTGTAAATAGTTGTTGAATAAAGAGCTGTTGCCTGAAGCCTGTTTCCAGTCTCTTCACTCACCCAACTTAACAACACTGTTCCCAGTAACTTGAGGACAGAGAACAAAACCACTCATTAGGAACATTGGCATCAGGGGAGGGCTCCACTTACTTTCGCTACTGGTTCACAACGCGAGCGCACACTTATGCTCATGATGTGTCCATGATGATGTCTGGGTGGGTGGACGGAGCCTCCTGCCACTGCTACTACTGGTTTGCAAGATCTGGAGCAAACCGGTAGGAACCCACCACTGATTGGCATGGTTCTTAATTAACCAGGTATAGATATACTATATGTGTATTATATCTGAATAGCAACTACCTATTAAAACAAAAGCAAGACAGATTGGTACAATCTAACCAATTAATCTGCTTTTTCACAATGTGTGGCTGCCAAACGTGTCTGAATTAGGCCTTACTAACTAAAATTCCATTGTTGGTTTTATAATCCTTTCTGTTTCTGCATAGAAGATTGCAATCTCATTGGACTTGGGGGACAAATAACTGTTAAAAATATACCCAGGGGTACTATTTATTTATTTAAACGTATATAGCGGTCCCTCTTGCCAAAATGGCATTTTGTGCAGAACATAGCTCTATTTTGTGAGTTTTTCATTCAAATAAGCCCCAAGATACATTGATAAATAAAATACCTTTATCCTAGCCTTCTTGTGCTAATAGGTATGTGTGCATGCACATAGCTTTGCCAAAATGAGTTCCTATAAACTTTAGAAGAACAAGGAGGAATGTACGGAGGTGGGGGGGGAAAGAACTGTTCATTCATTCTGTAGACAGAAAATTCTTCTCAGTTTATTTATATGAAATATTCTTGGATGGAAAGCAAACCACTGGCGGCTCATGTGGCTGATGTGGAGGTTATTTCTGTTGTGCCAAAGAAATTAATAGACTGAATAAATTCTGCATCCTTCCATGGTGGGTTTCTCTTAATCTTGAAACAGTTTCTCAACAAATTCAGGGTGCATGGGGAGAGGGTATAGTTTTCATACTCAATGAGTCTACTATTTTCTATTTAATATTGAACTGCATGTGGAATATTCATGTATACTGAATATTTTTTCTCATAATATTGGATATTTTCAGTTAAGGGTCTAATTTTTATGGATCTGTACAGTACTAAATTCTTAGAACATAGAATAATAGGGATGGAAGGGACCTCAGAGGTCTTCTAGTCCAAACTCCTGCTCAAGGCAGAAGATCTTATACCACCCAGGTTGGAATGGTTGTCCAGTCTATTTTTGAAAACCTCCAGTGATTTAGCACCCACTGCTCCAAAAGGCAAGTGATTCCATTGATTGATTATTCTTACTGTCAGTAAAATTTCTCCTTACTTCTAGGTTAGATCTCTCTTTAACAAGCTTCCACCCATTACTTGTTGTCCTGCCCTCTATTGTTTTGGAGAATAATCAAGCCCCTCTTTTCTGTTTAGCATCCAGACCTTTCGTTATATTTTTTGCTCTTCTCTGCATACTTTCATACATGGTCTCAGAATCTTTTTGTGTATTGTGATAACCAGAACTGTATGCAATATTCCAAATGTGGTCTCACTAGTGCAATGTAAAAGTGGCATTATTATTTCTCATGATCTTGATGTTATTTCTCTGTTGATGCTACCCTGGGCAGCACTGGCTTTTTTGACAGCTGCAGCATACTTCTGGCTCATAATTAAGTGGTGATCTATTAGGACGCCTAGAGTTCTCTATCACAGTTACTATTGTTGAGCCAAGTACCACCTATTTTGTACCTATGCATTTGGTTTTTCCTGCCTAAGTGTAGGATCTTACTTTTCTCACCAGTGAACTGCATCTTGTTGGACAGGGCCCAATGCTCAGGCTGTTCAAGAATTTTCTGAATCTTCATTCTATATTCCAAAATGTTAATAACACCCCACACACACACACACTTGGTTTCATCTGCAAATATGATGAGTTCCCCTTCTATCTCCTCATCTAGATCAGGGGTGTCAAACTCACGGCATCATGGCGGCATCACATGATATATGGGGACTTTCCCCCCTTCGCTAAACCGGGTGTGGGTGTGGCCAGCACGTGATGCATCCAGCCCCAAACTCCGGGCAGGAGTTTGACAGCCCTGATCCAGATTATTTATGAGGCTCTGTCTTTGACTACTGGGTCAAAGACAGAGCCTTGGGTTACCCCACTGCATGCTTCCTTCCATGTAGATGTAGTTCCATTAATGTCTACACACTGGGTGTGGTTGCTTAGCCAACTGCAGATCCATCTGGTGATGATTCTGTCTACTTCACATTTTTCTACCTTATTAAGAAGTAGACTGTGGTCTACTTTGCCAAATGCCTTAATAAAGTTAAGTATACTATATCCATAGTTTTTCATTGATCCACTAATTTAATCACTTTATCAAAAAAGTATATAGGTTTTGCCTGGCCTGATGTGTTTTTAACAATGCTGACTTCTAGTAAATCACCTTGTTTATTTCGAGATGTTCACAAATCCTCCCCTTGATTTTTTTGGTCCAGGATTTTCCCAGGTATTGATGTCAAGCTACTTGGCCTATAATTTTCTGAGTCCAGTTTTTCCTCTTTTTATAGATTGGTATCACATCAGCTCTTTTCCAGTTCTCTAGTAGTTTCCTGTGCTACAGGAGCTTTGAAAGATTACATTCAGTGCCTCCAAGACTACGTTTGCCAGCTCTTTCAGAATCCTGGGATGCAAAGTATCTGGCCCAGGTGATTTGTACTCATACAGGGTAGATAGGTATTCTCTTGTTATTTCCTTATCTATTCCTTATCTATTGACGTGCACCTGTTCTTTTTCCCTCAGTGGTGCTTTTGATAGGTTGGGCTATATCGTCTTTTTGTGTAAAAAGAGATACAAAGAAGGAATTAAGCAGTTCTGCTTTCTCTCTGCTACCTGTCACCTTCTTTCCATCTGTTCTCATTGGAGGACCTGTCAGTTCGTTGACTTTCTTCTTGGAAAGAAGGATTTTCTTGGAATCATCTTCTTCTTTCTTCTTGTTGGAGTACAACATTGAAACTGTAGCAATATAATGGGATCCTTTAGAGTGGTAATATCTCATAATAGCTACAGAGTACACTGCGTGATACTTATCTGATAAAAAAAATTAGAGCATTCCTGGAGAGAGAAGCATGGAATTATACTTTAGGATATTTACAAGTGCGCACCTACTCAATGTGAGTTCCATTGGTGAATTTTATGATGGACTAAATTTTACATTTGATTAAAACTTTGGTTTTCTGATAGCTTGCTGCAGTGGTGAAATCCATTTTTTTTTACTACCGGTTCTGTGGGTGGGGCTTGGTGGGTGTGACAGGGGAAGGATAATGCAAAATCTCCATTCCCACCCCATTCTGGGGCCAGCCAGAGGTGGTATTTGCCGGTTCTCCGAACTACTCAAAGTTTCTGCTGCCAGTTCTCCAGAACCTGTCAGAACCTGCTGGATTTCACCCCTGGCTTGCTGATAGCTTTTGTTCTGTGCAGATTAAAGTCCTAAATGTTCTGTGCAGATTAAAGCCCTAAATGCTTTTCTCAATCTCGCCTGTGAAGTAGACATAATAACTACATCATTGGTATACTGTAATGCTGGAATTGCACAATCAGCTAGACTCGTTAGGTGATGATCTAAAACAGCAAGTGCTTGGTTTATTTAACTTAAATATAGATTTAAAAGTTATGAAGCTAATATGTAACCTTTTCTTAACCCTCTATAAATTGGAATGGCTTTGAATAAATATTCCCAAGGAGTACATCTGAGTCTCAGGAGCGTACTTGAATAAAGTGATTGAATAAGTCGGAGCAGCCTTTTATCAATATTAAACTGTCTCAGCTTGCTCCACAGTCTGTCCCTTGGTATTAGGTCAAAAGCAGACTTAAAATTAACAGAAGTTACAAAAAAGGAATCTCAAGGGAGCACTGAATATTTTTCTGCTAAATGAACCACATATTGATCTAATGCTGATCATTCCCCTGTAAATCCAGCCTGTTCTTCAATAATGATATTTTTATTTTGTACCCAGTCTGCCAATTGTAGCTATAAAAATCTGGCATAAAGATTAGTTATTGTATTTAATAAACTAATAGGCCTGCTTGCTTTATTTTTGTGCAATAATACAACAATAGCCTGATTCCAATCAGATGGAAATTGGATGTGTTGTTAATATGTGTGAATATATTAACAACTCTGTAGACCAATTGTTAACTAGGCCCCACCAATCTTTGCTTTTCTTTATGAATTGAGGGAATATAATCACCTCCATATGATTTATTTGGTTTTAATTGGGCAATAAGATCTTTAACCTCAGCTATGGATACTGGTGACCAATCCAGGAGGTCACCACAAAAGGGAATCACATCTGAGATTATAGCAAATTCCTTTTTAAAGATGTCATTGAAGTGATCCTCTCATTTGTCTGCAGATATTTTTGTGAAAGGGCAAAAGCCTTTATCTATAAGGGATTGATTACGTGTCAAAACCAAATGGCATTAAGTTTTGCTGCTGAAATTAAATTCCTCCAATTCTTTTATATAATCTGCTTATAAAATGCTAAAGTGAAAACCAAACAAATCACAAAAGCTCTGATTTATATTCTTCTTGTCAGTCCATACTTTTAGAAATCATTTAATTTATCTTTGCATTCACACTACTAACGGAAAATAAAATACGAGGACTAATTCAGGAATGTGTAGCCTTCACCACTGGATATCTTGGCTGGTGCTAAATGAAAGTAGTTCAGCAACATCTGGAGCACTGCATGTTCCTGTCATATGCATTCAGCGAATTTAAGTTTCAAGGCATATGATGAGAAGACCAGTTTGCCTTGGAATGTATATTTTACCAGATACTAAATTTCCTTGCAGATTTAACATTGTGCTTGTAATGTATAGTTGGTTACTAATTTAGATTGGAGGATTAAAAAAATTCTTGTTTACAAATTAACAAAATAATTGTATATTTCATAAGAGAATATTTTAAAGTAGATACATTCTTACTAAGAGTCATTCATAAAAGACACACACATGTCCCATTAATGTTCTTGAAGGACATTTCTGCAAGAGGGCTTCCTGTCATCTCCTGCCCAGAGTTGGAGTCAATTATCTTCATGCTTTTTGGAACGGAAGCTTAAGTGACATTTTTCATCTGATTTCCACCTATGTCTTTTCGTTTGCATGATGCTGTACTTTTGCAGCAGTAAAATAGATAATACAATGGTGGGTACTGCCCATCATTTATTTGCCACTTTTAGCTACTGCCTTCTCTCCAGTTCATTGTGGTAGGCAAGTAGGGGTATGACTCTTTGTAGCATTATTTATTCCTTCCTCCCACATAACCAGCAGAACAGGCTGTGGTTGGCTGCCACATTGGCTAATGTGGGAAGAATCACCAGAATCTGTTCTGAGTATAAGTTCAGAAGGTGATTCAGGAAATGGGTGAGGACTCCTAGTCAAAGCAAATAGGGTTATGACTTTGAAGTCT
>JANHFK010007467.1:446096-466048 GCA_036250565.1 Sibynophis collaris | reverse complement strand
GAGTGGGTCTTCCGCCAAACCTTCTCTAGGCGTCTCCTCAGGCGCTTCATTGCCCTCAGCTCCTCGGTAAACCAGGGAGCCAGGGCAGTTCGTCGCCGAGTGAGAGGCCGCATAGGCACGACGCGGTCCAAGGCCCTGGTGGCAGCATTTTACCTTTTCAATTACTTTTTAATATAATCGGTTGGTTATTTGTTTTTAAAAGTTGATCATCCTTTCAGAAAGTGGGAAACCTCTCCATTTCTCCCAAGACTCACAGCCACTATGGTCTTTCAGTGCAGAAATAAGAGTGGTGGGAGATCTGGGAAGAGAGAAAAAGGACTCCTTCGCACTGCTAAATTATGGGGACTCATCACTCCTCCATACAACAGATCCATCTGTGCCATGACAAATTGAAAAAAAGGCCAATTTCCAGAGACATCCAGACAAATCCCTAGAACATTTGTGGCTCCTAGCCTTTCATGCAGACCTCGCTCTGCCCTATTCTCTATGGTCTGTTTGCCTTTCTCCCCCTTTAATTCTGCCCAGGACATGTTTCATACCTGGAATATCTTCCTCATTATACCAGCAATGTGCTCTGTCTAAGGCTGTTTCTCTTCGGGGTATTTTCCCACTGGGATCTTAGCAATCAACAGCTGAAAATGTTCCTTTTCCTGAGGCTCCAGGCTTCAAGACTTTCCAGATGTACCCAGTTGTGGGTTTTGTTTTGCTTTGTCAGGACAATATTGCAGAGGAAATAAAAGTATTTGCTGTCCCACTGTTCCCATATCCAGAAATCTATCCCTGTCTTCAATTCTGGAATTCCATTTTTGCAGCAAATTTTCATTTGTAGTCCTTTCAATTATTTAAGAATTCCTACAGTCCACCTCACTCCTCACAGGTTCTGGGGTGGGTTCAACACAGTTCAGAAGCAAAAATGCATCATATTTATATATGTATAAATGGATTAGAGAAAACAACAGTAAAAAATTAAGTGTACCAGAGGCACCTTCCCTTACTCTTGGGTCCTGCTGGGACAGTCCTGCTTGGCCTGCCATTCAACTCCTTGCAGAATAGGGCTCCTTCTTACTGTATATGCTGGGGGAGGGTGGTCCAGCCCCACTGGGACAATTTTGAGATTTGACTCAAAACTTCAATTATTCAATAATTGTTTTGATTCCATGAAGGACAGTGAGAAGGAGGCATCCACAAATTTGGAAGTATGACATTGTTTTAGTGGTTCAGCCTTTTAAAACATTGCACGTTGGCTTAAACTTTTCGGATAAATGTCACTAGATATTGTCCGTAGCTGAGCCTTCTGCATATTCCGGATGGATGTCATCTGCAAGAACTGAAAGTTACGGAAAGTTTATGGTGGCACCTGATTCACATCTTCATCCTGAGGCTGATAAAGCCATCACAGCAAATCCCGGCCTTTGTGGCACTTGATGATATTGGGAGGCTAAACAGGATCAGCCGTGGTGAGTGTCTGGATGGGAGATCAGTTGGAGATGTAGAAGACCATCTCTGGAAAAGACAATCCCTTTTCCTGCCAGCCAAGAAAGCCTGGTGAGTTTCCAAAGTTTAATGAACTGGCCAAACTCCTTTGAACATGACTAAATCCCCCCCAACTTCATTCGCTACAAGAATGAGAACGTGGTTGAGGAGTTCAGTGCATTTCCATGTCAAATGTGGGGAACTAAACTTAAATGAGACGGATTTGTGCATTAAAATAAAAATATTATTGATTTAATTAATACTGTTGATACGAAGTCATGAAATGGTTAGTGTAAGTGCTTCTAATGAGCCTTGATGGCACAGTGATTAGAATGCAGTACTGCAGGCTAATTCTGCTGACTGCCAGCAGTTCGATTTTGACCAGGTCAAGGTTGTCTCAGCCTTCCATCCTTGCGAGGTCAGTAAAATGAGGATTGTTAGGGGAAATAGGCTGGCCCTGTAAACTGCTCAAAGAGCACGATGAACTGGTATATCAGTCTAAGTCAGGGGTGTCAAACTCAATTTCATTGAGGGCTGCATCAGGGTGGTGTTTGACCTTGGGGAGCCAGGATGGGCGTGGTCAGCTCAGTTTCCCAATTTTTGGTTCATTTTCTGTTGCTAACTGCTTTACACCTCTTAAATCACTTTTAAATTCTATAATGTCTTTTTTGAGTCCAGCTATTTCTTGTTGCATTTCCTTCTGTCCCCCTTTCACTTCCTCTAATATTTGGGTGATCTTCTGTAGTTCTTTTAAGCCCACACCAGCCATCTCTTGTTGTGGTAAAAATGTTAATTTAGCTTGCTGTTTGGTTGGGCTAGATGAAGAGGAGCTGGGAGCAGACAGAGGTTTTCCAGGAGGAGGTTTTTTAGGTCCCATTGTCCAAGTATGCAAGCAGTTTTTCTTTTAGAAATGGCCGCTGAAGATGATAGTAGCCGAGCGAGTTGGGGACAACAAGCAAATCCAAAAGTCAATTTTTATTTTAATCCATCAAGTCCAGTAAGGCAGAGAAAAAAATCATTTTCAGAGAATCCACTTTGGGGCATAGGTGCGAGTTCTCCAGCCAGCAGGAGCTCCCATACAAAGATTTTTTTTTCTTTATTGTGTAGCCGGGTTGTTCTCCAGGGCAATCAGTGAAAGTGTGACATCAATTAACAAAATAAAGAAGACGGAAGTTGGCCATCTTTGCTCCCATTCTCGATGGGGAGAAGAAACAATCCAAAAGCTTTAATAAGTTCTAAAAATATTGCTCAAACAGTCATTTCTTCTTAAAAAGCAATGTGGATCTTAATTACTTCAAAAGTGAAAGCATTCCACCTTTTCTCCTCTGTCTTTGCATTTCAAAGACAGAGCATAGCCAATGCCGCCACTTTCTCCGAGGGGGAAATAACCCCCTCCCGATTTTTTTTTGTAAAGTTGAATCCGCTGTGTTAGCGAAGAGACTTCATTTAAACAGATCATTCGGAAATCTCACCTCTGGCTGGTGGCTGTCACTCTTCATTCCTGTGTGATTTCCATGCCTCTCCTTCGGCGATCTGAGCGTCAGCGGCTAGCTGTGCGCTGCGGGACCCTCCAGTTCCTAGGGCATTGGGCTGGCGACCCCCTCACGACCGCCGTCACTTCGGGGATCCCAGCGGTCGCCCCTTCAGCAGGCAGCCTCTATGGGGCCGCCTGTGCTCTCCTCCTGGAGCCCACCGGAGGGTCGCAAAAAATGGACTCCGGGGTGAGAGATCACCGCTGGCACGTCCGCCGCCTCAGGAAGCCGGAAGTCGAATCTCATTTCTTCCAATAATCTACCAGCTCTACCAAAAATTATCTTTACCAGGCATCTGTCTTAAGAAGATAGTGCACCAAGCTACAGAAACAGATGCAAGGAACTTAGCTTCCTTCATAGGTTCCCATAATGTATTAGAGCATTCTGCCACATAGTGCTGAGGAAGGGAACATGATTAGATGGATGGAAATATCTTTGGTTAGCATTCTAGTACAGTTTTGGAAATGCTATAAGTGGAAGAGAAAGGAAGGGCAGGGAGGAAAAGAAAAACAAATAATATATAAGCACCTCTATTAAGCTCAGCCAAAGTATAGACTTTTAAAATATAATGACGGCACAATTTAACATGGCTTAATTATTTTTCCATGAAATACTTCCATGCATAGAAACACAGTTAGGACATTGTTAACCACTAAGCTCAGGAAAGTTTATTTATTACTCTATTATTAGCCAGGATTTCATGGGAGTCTTTCAAAGTGGTATTGAATCATTGGCATCTCTCTTCCTACATCTTATTCCAAGTATCACCTTCAGTACAGTTTTTATAAAGGAAGACTGGCAAAGTACAGTCAGTTCCATTTATTAGGAAGTGGCTTAGAAAGTGTCCAAGTCAGTGAAGGCATAGGAAAAACTATTCACATCAGGTCCAAAAGTCTGTTATATCATCTAGTCTATACTCCTACCTTATATAAACCATATTTAACAAATTGTCGTGACATTACTAATAGTTAACTCAAACACAGTTAAGCTATTAGGATACAATAAATTGTAATTTAGTCTTTCTTTTGTATGATCTTTAAGGCTGAATTAATAGAGAACAAATTTTCATCTTGTATTATATAGTGGTAAAGTTGCTATAGTTTCCTTGTTAAAAAATAAAAGATTTCATAGGTCTCATTTATTTACAGCATTAATTTACAGCCTCTATTCCTGTTGATTGGTCACAAAATATTAAAGGCGAATATATGTGTTCCAGGATAATGTTGCAGGATCCAATCTAGGTCAGTCAGAGGAACCAGAGGTTTTGTCTTTGGACTTCTCTCTGGCAGAGTGTGTGTTTTGGGCTATTCTGTGTATATGGTGCCTTGGAGGTGGGAGATACTTCTAATGTAATCTACCAGATCCTCTACATGGATTTCTCTTTTGACTATGTAGGACAGATGGGGAGGAAGCTAACTATCAGATTGCAAGAACACAAGTGAATGGTCAGATGAGGAGACCCAAACTCATTAGTAGCTTCACAATGTAATAAAAAAGGGCATACATTCAATTTTGCAGTTAAGATTGTTGGACGAGCAGGCACAAAAATATCCAGGGACATGATTAAAGCCTGAGAAACAGGGCCCTTGTCAATCAATAGGAGTCCTGATTTACCCCCCAGCATATAAAGTTCTTAGGAGGTGAGGACTTGGCAGCACAAGGAACAACTGTCAATGACTTAATAACCATCAGCACCCCAATCTATATTTAAAAAGTGACACACCACAGGCACCATATAAATACTACACACAAAATAGGCCAAAGCACACACTCTGCCAGAGAGAAGTTTGCTGAGGATGGGCTCCAGCACAAGTCCAAAAGTTCGGAAGTCAAAACTTCTGGTCTTGGTAACCAATCCAGATTGGCTCCTACAACAAAATATTAAAATTAAACATAAAACCATGGGACAAAGGTGCAAGGGTGAAAAAAAAGCAGGCAGCAAATGCTGAATTTGGCATTAAAACTGGAAAATAGTAAAGGATTAAAGTATTTATATATAACCCAATTTTACAAAACACCAAAATTAAATCAGATGAAAAATCAGCCAGTCTTATCTAACACTTGAATTCCAACTTTGCAGCTCACAGGGAGGGATTCAGCTGCAAGTGGTGCATGAAAATACATTTCAAAAGATATATAGAGAACAGTGTTTTAGTAGGTATTAACCAACATGTGTTTCAGACATGTTTGAAATTGAAAAAATATGTTTCTCCATAACACATGCTATTTGGACTATTTGTGTGTATCCCTATAGCAACTAACAATAGCACATTCAGTTGCGTTCAATAAAACATATATTCAAGGCAAATTGAGACTGGAGACTGATTGAGAAATAGTTTCACCACAGCAGTTGTTTAGGTAATATATTATCACAATACTAGTAACCAAACTGCACTTATAAATGTAGAAGTATCATATCATATATTAATGTTTTAAGTACAATGATATATTGTTTCTGGCCCTCTTCCTATAAGATACTTAACCCACTCAGTCATTAAACCAGTCAAATTGCATCACTGGTGATTCTGGCAGTGTACAGTTACTACTGTAAACCAACAAAGTACTTTTTTGGAGAATATTGAGATCCCATTCTCTTTCTTCAGATGGCATCAGAAATCTGAACACAGCTGCCAAAGAAGCATTGGTCAACTCTTGAAAATTAGCTCCATCAACTGGAACAATCCCACTACTTACACTGGAATTAGATAATCGAATTAGGCATGTTACTATAGGTAGTAAATGGGGTTAAATTCAATCTCTTAGAAACTTAACTGATGGTGTTTCTTGTTTCTTTTTTTGCTGTTCGCAATACAATACATACAGTTGCTGTTCTCCACTTGTTCAATTACAAGTGTCATTGGTTCCAGAATAATTTAGGAAATTAACTCATTAATTAATAAAATGAATAGCATAAATTAATAAATATTAGTGAGTGGTCCAAATGCTAGAACATTGAAATATGGATAATGGCTCACTTACAATTTATTATAATTTCATCATATAATTAGGATTATCAGATCTGGGCAGCAAAAATCCAGATAGATGCTAGATAGAAACAAAGATTTAGAATATTTTGCACCTGTTGCCATCCAGAGGTTGTCTAGATCTTTGCAGCCAGATAGCATAGTATAGGCACACCGTTTATGAATTTTCATAAATATTGCTATTGATTTTTTAATGTTATCTGTTTTAAAAATTCAGTTTCCCACACATATTTTGCACAAATTCTGTGAGGTAGATTAGGCTAAAAGATCATGAGATGAGTTGAGATGAAGAGTTGAAGCTGCACCTTCTCATTGGAGACAGTCTTAATCTAGAATAACTATGCAATACTGCTCCATTCCTTCATGATTAACTTTGATCTCCTTTAAATTAAATTAAATTTAATTAGCTTCCATTTACAAATTTTAGATGGACAGTTTTAATCTGTTCCATGAAACTTTTAATGGTATACAATCTTGTTTTATTTTCTAACTACAACTTTGATTCTTGGACTTTATTGAAGTGAATGGTTCTGTTTCTGTTTATTGTTATGATATTAAACATATGATACTTTTATTGTATATATTAGTAGTGCCGAATAGATGGAGGAAGGGATTCTTGATTCTTGATAATTAAATGGAGAAATCAGCAACTGGGGGTTGTGGTAATGTTTTAAATATAAATTAGACTAGGCCATCCTTGATCTTAAAAAGCCTATATATTTTATTTCAAGATCAGTACTCTAATATAAAATGGAAAAGAAAGTTGTCACACACAAAAAATTCTAAAAAGGGTTGGTATATCCATAGCACCTTGCATTCATTAGTGAGGTATCACAGAGACACAAATATTGTAGGCTATGTGAAGAAATACATGTGTTTTGAATCTCTAGACAAATCATTAGCATGTCTGTGAGCTTGGCCATCTATGTTCTGCGCTCCTGCGTGGACAAGGCCTCTCGGGAGATGGCATGTAATTGAGACCAAGCACTGGCTAAGGCCTTGATGCGGGAGGCATTGATATCACCTGCCTAGAAGGAAGCAGTGGGCCATTCAATTCTCAAGAGGCCACCCTTAAACCCAACAGTGCTAGATACTATTTGTCCAGTCTCTCCAACCTTCCTTTTTTAGGAAACATTGTTAAGAAGGTGGCTGGTTCTCAGCTACAGTACATGGTCACTTGTGCCTTGGTTATTTCCTAGTTGGATTACTGCAATGCAGTCTATGTTAAGTTGCTCATGAAGACCAACTGAAAGTTCCAATTAGTACAGAATCAGCAGTATACAAAGTGAAGGGTATCTCTAGGCTCAGGCACATGGCTCCCAGTTTCTTTCTGGGTGGAATTCAAGGGACTGATTATTATCTTTCTTTAAAGCCCTATATCAGTGATGGCTAACCTTTTCTGGACCAAGTGCCCAAAGTATGTGCTTGTGTGCGCAAATGCGCAAACGCGTGCCCGAACCCCCCAAATGTAATGCATGTGCAGTCCCACGCATGGGTGCCCCCTACACATGCCTCATCCCCCCTGCATGCGCAGCAGAGATCCAAAGACCAGCTGGCCGGTGGGAGGCATGCATGAATGTGCTGTGAAACTGAACTGGGGTGATGGCTTGCGTGGCCACAGAGAGGGTGCTGCGTGCCGCCTCTGGCACACGTGCCATAGGTTCACCATCATGGTCCTATATGGTATGGGACCATGTTATTTGCATGCCTGTCCCTAAGGACATCTGCCCAACTACCAGATCAGATAGAATCAGCATGCTCCTAGTCCTTTCCCTTAAATGTTGCCATGTTATGGAATCCAGAAAGTGTGCCTTTTCTGTAGTTGCCCCTACTCTATGTAATCTCTCTCCACCCCCCAAAAAAGTTGCCTGGCTCCACCCTTTAATCTTCCAAGAAGCAATCAAGATCTGGCTTTGTCCCCCAAGCGCTGAGAAAGGGGGAACTAAGTTTAGTTATGGCAACAGGATTTTTTGGTTTTATTGTATTTTGGTTTTAATATTTTTATTTTATTTTTATTGTATATAGATTTGCTTTATCTTTAACCATGATTTTAGAAGCTATATTTTGTTTTCTAGCTCTGTAAGCCTCTGCTAGATATTAGAAAATAGTTTTCTCTTGATAAAGAGGAAATAGCTTTTCTGTCTTAGGACTTATTTTCCTAACTCAGATGGAGCCAGGTGCTTTGAAAATGCTATAGCCACAGTAGCTTGCATATTTCTAATATGTTGGTTTGCTAGACAATGCACACATTATTCATGTAGCCCAAAAAAAATATTGTTAACTTTGATGGGATGGTAATAGACTTTATATCTCCTATTCCTTAAGCTCCTACAACTATGGGAACAAAGTATTATTGGCATAAGAGAAACCTGTATTATATTACAAATTATTGGAAATGTGCGTATCATATTGGAGAGGGATAAAACTACTTCGATTTCTTTTAGCTAATTAAAAAAAATTAGAAGTGTCTGAATTAAAAATGATTTAAATATGAAATCAAATAATTTCATCTGGCTGCTCTCTTACTATAATATTGTACTTGAAATAATTTAGGTATCTGTGGGATAGGAGCATCTGTACCTTATCATGTATAACTTTTCCTGATTATTTCTTGAAATGCAGACTAAACATGCGATTCTGACATAAGGCAGTATCACATTTGTATTTCTAGTTTACTCAAACGCCTTCACCAGCTGAACTAATGTCTTATAAAGAACAACTATGACCTCAAGGGAATCTTGTAGGATGCACTAAACTGTTGAAGGCAAAAAGAAGTTACAGCTATTTATACCAAAATTCCTGATCTTAAGTCATACTGTATACATATATCATCCCTATCTTATATTGTATTCAGGTCATATATATGTGAAATTGTTTAAGCAGCAAATCCCACTATCATACTTTAGAACTTTTCAAAATTCCATCATGTTTAATGTAAGTTTCAAGAGTATGGCCCATATAAGTACTATTATTCGGCATAGAAACAATAGCTTGGTTACAAAGTTCATGTTTTATAAATGGGTGGCTACATGTGCAAAGACAATCTTACTTGCAGGGACATGGTGTTGAAGATTAGGATGATGGGCATTGCATACCTACTAACGAGCATTTTGGAGATAACTGGACACAAAACTGGGAAATCTAGTTTCCAAACTCCACTTGAACAAGAAAGTTACTGGCTGACATTAACTCAATCCTATGTACCCCCTCACCTTGATCTTCCTTGTATCATTACTGTGATAATAGCATGCAATTAATACTGCAAAAAAACAACAATGATCATTTGGAAAGTATAGATTCTACTTCCTGTACCCATGGGACTGTTCTAATAAAAACACCCCCATCATGATCACATTTCTTAATAATAAAATAATAATAAAATTTTATTTATATACTGCCCTTCTTCCTGTTGGGACTCAGGGAGAGCAAGGAGTCTGACATTTGCTCTTCAGTAAAAGCACAAAAGCACAAATATCCATACACTTAAAATATAAGAAGCTGGAGCTATTTGTTGACAAATGAAATTTAAAAGGTCTGGACAGGTACCTTGTAATGGGAGGGATGGAATCCTTAAAATTTTATTTTGGCCAGGATCTGTCAAGTTTGGCCTCAGAGTATTTGAAAGTTAACCGGTCTCCAAAAAATTGGTCATGCTTCTTGGAAATGAGAAAAATGTTAAAAATATGCATAATTCTGCATTAATGGAATGTAAGTAGTTTGAAGTGACCTGGGGGTAATCAAGAATTGTATCAGTACTTTCTTTGAAAAGTTGGTTCTTCAGGTGCATGTCTTCTTGAATGGTTACCTGTTTTCTTTCTTGTTTGTGCTACAATAGATGGTCTGGTAAGATGGACAACTTAAGTCCTACCAGGTATGCAACCTAAGTAAGCGGTTTCACATAGACCTGAATTACTACCATGTCCAGACTAAATTAGAAACCAATTTTTTCGGAATAAAAGCAGGGAAAACCATATGTTTCTTAATCCTGTAATTAAGCATCCAGTGCATAATTATGTCCATCTTCTCATTCTTGTATCCAAGAATAATAAAATATAATGGTACTCTACCTGTTTATTCTCACTCATTCTTCGCTATATAGCATAACTTATAGGACAACATTACATTGTGTGTCTTATTTTGTCTGTCCCCTTATGATTGTATTGTATGATAAATCAGATGGACTCAGAGTATGAACACTGTAAAAATGAAACTGAACACAGAATTCATACACTCAGAATCAGAACAGACTGTCGCAAAAAAAATGAAATTTACAATGTTCATTTAAAAAAAAAAATCTTTATTTGAAGGCATTTCAAAAGATGGATTTAAAAAGCACAAGGGTGCCCCCTAGTGGAATTTTAGCTCACATAACTAAGTGCAATGCATTACAAAGCTATTCAGAATTAAAGCAGTTGTTCATTTTATTTTATTTTGAGCACTTGAAGAAATCTGCATTCACATTTTCTCCAACTGCATTAATCACATTGTAAATTAGTCTTTTAAGGCAGTTTAGTTTATTCGTTCTTCCATAAGGCCTACTTGAAGGACTGGCATTAACTTTGAAAGCCACCAATTTAAGATGATCTCTTAACATTCCTTTCCAGGATTTGACAATAGTTTAGTTACCAAAAGTAACCTAAGCTGGATAGCATTAACAATTATGTGGATATACAGTTGTCCCAAAGTTGTACCAAAGGACATCCTCAACAATTCCTAATCAAACTGGGACCACTGTTTGTGGCTGAGTTCCAACAAGCTTTAGCCATAGATAGTCTATTTTTTAATATTTTCTTAATCACTTCGATAAAGAAGTGGAAGGGATGTTTATTTGCAGATGATGCAAAATTAGATGGGATTTTGAGAAAGAGATTTCAGGGAGACTTGATAGGTTAGACCAGTTGAAAAATAATAGAACGAAACAGACAACAGAAACTTATGCATTTGGAAGACAAAAATTGCATGCATATATTATGGACAGAGATATCGGTAATATTATTTATAAAAAGGATTTTAGAATAGTTGATTGCAAACTGATTATTACTCAGCAATGTAATATGGCAGCAAAAAAGACAAATTTAATTCTATTATATAAAGTATAAAAGTATAATTTCCAAATAATTGGAATTAACAGTTACAGCATTCTGCATTGGTCGGACTCCATTTAAATGCTGGGTCCATTTCTAGCCACCAGATTTTAATACGTTTTCACTACATAGTTTTTCTGAAATGCAGATAAGGATGATTTACATCCTTAGTAGCTAATATGATGAAGAAGACTGGAACTAATACGATGAAGAAGACTGGAAGAACCTTGAGAAGACTGAAGGAAATAGTATTCAAGTATCTGAAACTTAAGATTTATTCTGAATTATTCCAGAGAGCATTTGAAAGTTTCTTGACAAAGTTCAAAGCCTTTATTGTAATTGTACATCATGTATACAACGATATTGGTTTAGCCTCTACTAGTGCAGTCCATACAAGACATAGATAACAGTCAACATTTGTTCTCATTTATTCAGACATAGAGTTCTCCGTGTCTTTGGTACAGTTATTCTTTCTCAGTGCCATGTGGACAAAATCAGGGAAGATTCCATGTCATTTATGTAGATTGGTATTCCAGAGAAGCAAAATACGACATAAATGCAATAAATAAAACTGTTTTATTACTATTTGATTTTAAATTCTGGCTTGCTCCCCATAGGAAAGACACTTACAAACCTTATCATAATTGTCAGTTATTGCTAATTATTAAAATATATGGAACAAAGCTAAGGCTGCAGTTTTACTTATCCGAATATAATATATGGTATAATGAACAATCATGACTTCTAACTATAGTAATCTAAAGGTTTTTTATACAAAGGATAATATATGATGACATTGTGCATAATGCCTCTTAATGCTGCTTATAATGAAAAGACACAGGCTATAATTTGTATTTTGAATTAGTTTGTCAAAATGGTGACAATGGACTAAGTTCTCTATATTTCCAGGTCTTCTTAATCGTGGTCTTGGAAGTGGCCAATGTCAGAGGTTTTTCTTTATTTAAGAGTTCAGGGTTTGGGAATGCCAGGATAAGAGAAACTGATCATCTCCAAATAAATGATATACCTTGTAACGTACTGTAGTTTTTTATTGCAGAGAGAAAAAGGGACAGACGAAAAAAACCAAAGAGAGAAGAAAGCAAAGAAACCAGTCAGGAAAACAGAGGCCAAGAATCCAGAAGGCAAGGCAGAGATCCAGAGAAAAAAAACAAAATGCAACCGAAGAAGAGAAGAAACCAGAATAAACAGCAGAAACTAGTTGCTATCAGCACTACACACTAACCGCCTTACACCACTGTTTAAGACTATTGCTGCTGCTATCACCACAAGACCCTCAGGGTCATAGTGTTCCCCAATTATCACCAATAGACAATATTACAAGTTATACTTAAACAACATTCCAATACTTACTATATTCTTCATGCAGTCACAGTTTAATCGGAAGACTGACATGAAGCAAGATTTTGTTTAGTTTTTGTTTTTTTTATGGGATACGTTCAACCTTATATTACATTCTTCCATGCATCTCTTAAAGAGTGTATCAGCAGGTAGCACTGCCTGGTTGATCTTGTCAAGCTTGGAAGCTCAGCAGGGTGCGGCCTGGCTAAGTTCTACAAGATGGGCAAAGTGGTCAGCAAAACTGGGAAGTCATTAAAAAATAAAAATCCCAGAAGAAGGAAGTGGTAAACCAATTCCGTAGTCTTGCTGAGAAAGCTACGTGGATGTGTCCCTGAAGTCACCAGGAATCAAGTGGATTTAAAGAGACTTTAGCTTTTATCTCTAAGGGTCAATTTAGAAGCTTGTATATAATTATCAATATGGTATAAGGTATAACAATATATTGGATGACTACTTTTTCTTCTGTAAAGTATTTTTTCAACCCATTCTTTATGAAGCAAAAAAAAATACCTAAGGTAAAAGATACAGCATCCCTAGATGCATCATTACAGTATATATGTTGCATAAAGAGAAGGAAGAAGAAAATGTTTTAAGAACTGAATATTCAATACTGCAGTCTTATCAGAATTACGTTCACTGGATTTTGCCACAGATTCATATTTGAGATTCCAGACTGAAGAACTCCAAGGCTCTGAAGCAAAGGCACAAAAGAAATGGAAACCTCGGTAAACATATTGCAAAGACAAGCGTTAGATAGCACTATTATCTGCAAGATAGCAGAATATTTTCTGTCAAAACCTTGTTAATACAGCTGTTCTATGCTTTATATCAATTCTTGTAACTGAAATCTTCCAGTGACTGACAAATCATGTGGGGGAGAAAAAAAGCAAAACACTGAGATAATAAAGAACAGAGATGGGAGATCACACAAATCGGACATTTGCACTGATGACTTTTTCATCCCTCTTGTAATTGAACATTGTCACACAGTCTGCTTTGTAAATGGAGAAAAGTATGCTGTTCTTTAGAAATGTTTTATCTAATAAACTAAGGCCACTTTACCAAATATAAAAGGGGAATACCCAATTAACTCCTCTAGCTGATGGAGTGATGGAATGTCAGAACAGGAACAATGGTGGTTATCATCTATCAACAGAGTGGGAAAGAATTATTTAGGGTTGGACAAAGAATAAATATTTGTACACTATATCTGGATTTACAAAGTTTCCCCAAGCAGAAGAACAATATCACTCATTTTTTCTTCTCTCACATTCAATGAGTGCCAAGGTTGAGTTTATTCACTATGGACACAAACATGCTCTAACATTTTTCTGGTCTGTTTTCATAACATGGGCTTTCTCAGGTCCTCAACCCATTCCCGAGGCAGCCTTGAATCATTGTTAATGGTATTCACTAGAGTGTGGTTATCGTATCTCTCTTATCTTGACAGGTTTGCAGAGGACACAAACCGGCTGACTATTTTGTCAGCAAGGTGACCCATATCTACTAGTTAATCTTAGGCTAATACTAGCATGTGTTCTTCCCCTGATTCCTCAGAACTGTCTTCAAGGGCTGTTGTACTTTGGGCAGCAGAACAGTCTGGTTCTTTAAAATTGGGTTCCCCGCATCCCCATTTCTGCCAGATCTCTGAGTCAATCCCTCATTCTGCTTCTTGGAGCACCCTTAAACAGCAGCTAGCCTATGGTAGTGGCAGGAGGGGAGTCACTGCAGGCTAGCTGGCACTGCAGCATAGCTATTTGTGGTGCTTCATGGTACAGTCCCCCTCCTATCTGTGAATTATCATTCAGGCAGGTTGCTTTAAAGCATTTTTTTCTGAAATAATTCAATCTGCCGATGGTCGCTCACCTATTGAACATTTAGCACTCTTCTAGAATAGCACTAAATCTGTCTCCAGTTTCATTCAGATACGGGTTTAGCCGACAACAGCACTAAACTCATCTCTAAAAAGGAGCCTATCTTCTGTCACTTCCTTTTCAAAAGCACAGAGACAAAACACTTACTAGTCTGACCATTATCAAATTTGCCTCCTTCCCAGTCTTAGCCCACATTGACTTTCACAGGGGACTCCAACAATGCCTGTCTTAATGTGCCTTATACATTGTGAATAAGTGTCAGCCATCTGAGGTAGATCAGGTCAGGAAACAAACCACCACAAGAACACTAGAACTCTTTATTTTATTTAGACCATAATAATAGAATCTTGAAAGCCTGATATAATTTATCTTTCCTTCCCTCTTATACCCAAGAGCGTCCAGGTAGGCCAGTCCCAAGTTTCTCCCTCAGACGCTACTGTCTATCTGAGCTTTATTCAGTGGTGGGATCCTTCCAGTTTAACAACCGGTTCAGCTGCACGCTCTTGCGCAGTTGAATGTAAAATCACCTTCCGGGTTAGTTTAGTTTAGTTTATTTGTATTTATATACCGCACCTTCTCCCTTGCGGGACTCAGGGTAGTTTACAGTCAGATTTAAAAACATAAAGTACAAAATCTAAAAACAATTTAAAAACATATATTTTAAAGTGACTGTCCCCAATAAAACCCTTATATACTAAAACTCGAAACCTAATTCTAATTAAAGCCCTTATTAAAACCCAAGCGAGGAGATTATGAGTAAGATTATCCGAGGCCGGCCGCTTTAAACAAATGACTCTTCACGGCCCGGCGGAAGAGGCGCAAGTCTGTCATTGTTCTTATCTCGGGGGGTGCTAGGGAATTAAAACAGCTGAGGCACAGCAATCCGCTCTGCCGTGCTGATCAGCTGCTAAGTAAAGCGCAGAGGAAGGCGGGTGGACCCAGCTGATCATTGGAGCTACCGGTTTGCCCGAACCGGTCGGAACTGGTAGAATCCCACCCCGGCTTTATTCATGTACAATAAGGACAGTTTCATTTGTTGGCATCACGCCTGCATCAAAATAGGAATTACTACTAAGGATGACATATTGTATGCCAGTTCAAAGACAGATGGGTTATACTTCAACCATGAGAAAGAATCCTAAACAAGCTATGGACAGAACAATTCTCAGAATGGGAGTTATCACAAATTAGGAAAATTAATTTCAATTAATTAGTGTTAATAATATTTTATTTTGTGAAAGGCCATTTATTTTTCCTCACAAGCTACAGAAATAGTTTTTTAATACAAACAAAACAATTGTGTTCTGAGAACTAAAAACTCAGGATTTCTCTTGAACTGGTCAGATTTTGCAGTGTTGTTTAATGAAATGTCAACAGTTCTTTTTTAATCTAACCGTATTTTTGACTGTATAACGAAAGTAGCACCTACTCACGCTCTAGCCTAGAGCATTCACTTCAAGTTGAAGCACCTTGTTTCAAAAACTATATTACTAACTATGATAATGATACAGTTGATTTGGACATTCCTTTTTCTTCCTATTTCAGTTTAAGTATGAAGGTCAAATGGCTTTGGGAATTACCTGATATTTGGTTTCCATACTATTACACACAAGTAATTTCCTAGTTAAATTAACTTAGTCTTGAAATTGAATGAGTTCACTATGATGATTAGGAGTTGGCTTTTTCTTATCCTTGCCCTAAAATGGTAAGCATGAATGAGATTTTATAGCCTGGCTGGATCCCAACATTTATCCACCTGACTCAGAAAATCTTCCCCACCCTTCATTTTCAATATGTGATTTATGCTTCTCACATAGCAGAAGAGATAGTTGCCTTGGCGTGAAACTAATGATGATTATGATTAACAACTTCTAAAAAGAAGTGCAAAGAGATTTCTTACAAGTGATGTCAACTATCACACTGCCATTGCCCATGGCTGCATTTGTTAATTAATAGCAAGGTATCACAGGAGATAGAACACTGCTGATTAATGCATGACTTGGGTGCAAAAAACAAAACCATAGCATCTTAAATGTCTCAAAGGTGCTTTTTCAAAAGGCACCTGGACTATGTTCCTTTCTTGAGGAAGACATTTTGCCTCTCATCCAAGAAGCTTTTTCAGTTCTGCTTGTCAGAACTGAAGAAGCTCTTGGATGAGAGATGCAAGGTCAAGAAAAGAAAAAAACCAGCCTTTTGATAAAACACCTTTTGAGATAACCATGACCTGGATGACTGAGAATCTCCATGTTATATAGCACTACTAAAGAGTCTGCATCTCGAGAGAAATCCCAGTTGCAATGTCTGTAATTGGAAAGTGGGCATAAAAGTAATAATATTAATATTATAAACATGTATTAAAATCTTAATTTTAATAACTCAATGTTGCTTTTTCATAGGATTTGGCATTTTCTAGTAACTAACAATTTTTTCTTCTATCCCACTTATGCCAACTGCAAATTCCCTAGAGTGGAGGTATGTAATGTACAAACTTGGAACCTACTGATTTAAACAATAATAAGGAACATGTATGTTACAGTCAGAGGTGGGATTCGGACCGGTTTGGGTGAACCAGATGTTAATTTTAACCTGGTTCACCGAACCAGTAGTTGCAAGGTTTGTTGTGCAGACTGGGGAGAGGATGGAGTGTTAGAAAGTCCACAAACTCTAGTTTCCAGGCTAAAATTGTGGAAAGATTTTAAAAACAGCATTAACATCTGTTCCTATACATTTAAATTCCAGGTCCACTTCTACAGTACTGTAGAGATAATTAGAAATGGAAATAATTATATGCATCAAGATATTCTTCAAATTCTTAATATACTAGGACAATCAAATTGGAAAAACAAAATACCATGAAGAATTTAATTTTCCAAGGAATATTTTATAATTGCTGTTGTTCACCATACCTCCAAGGGAAGCTGGATATTGCAGTTCAGCAATATGTTGAGACCCATAAAAAGTGTGGAGAATGACAAGCAAATTTGTTGTACTATTTTGTTTTTCAGAAATTATTATTCTAGAATGTTGAGAATTGTGACTGACAGAGGAAGTTTATGTCTCCAAATTATTACATGAATCAGTGTATGTGACATTGTAAACATAAGGGATAATATATTATGTTGATAATTATTTCCATTTTTATCCATCCATGCAACCCTGCGGAATTGGAGCTGGTTCTTAAAATATATAGGAACAGATAATGCTCTTTATCTCCATCTGTTTCCCTGTTGTTGAAACTATGTTATGAATTAGATTTGTTTTTTTCTTTTTGCTTATTATATCCTGCAAAGGGCCTTATACTTTAATACATGAAGACTTATGCTGCCATGTAAACTTCCTTTAAATAATGCCTAACTTGTGTGCCCTAATCTACTGATTAAAAATTCTTCTGATGCCATATCATTAGTACTTCCAACAACAGTGGAAAGGAAGAGATAAAGGAGATTACAACCAAGATGATGTGATTAAAAATAAGATGATTCAAATGTTAATTTTGCCATATTATTTGTATGAACCAATTGCCATCAAAAAGGCTTAATGCAGCTTTCTACATATTTTTTACCTATTGGCTCCATACACAGGAGAGACAATGTCTTGATCATCAGACCAGTTCTGCCTCAAACATCAGCAGATCAACTGGTTGTCTTCGTTATTAGTTCCCAAAGAAATAGCAATGACAATAAGACTTGCTATTATAAACTCTGCAATTTTAAGCCATATATGAGACCTCAAAAGGTTATATGTTATTAATTTTGTCAACTTAGATCAGTTGCAAAGCCAGAGGAAGACAAAGCCAACTGGAAATTAAAACCTTAAACATGACTGGCTTCCAAAGACAGCATTCTGTGTCCCAAGCTTTACAGCGAACAACATGCCAAATACAAGGACAGACTTCTACTTTGTCGTTATGCCCTAGAAACATTACTTTAGTGCCAAAATCATCATATTTCATCACTATCACCAAATACAGATTAGTAAGGATATAAGAACAAGAGAATTATGGCCTATTAAGGACAGGCTAATGGACAGTAGTCCATTTCTATCAATGCCCGTGATGAATTCTTCATGATATATTAATTTGATACAGTAAGTGCAGAGGGAAAAAATAATTAAGGTTTCTTGTCCTATTGTGCAACATACTGCATATGCATGAGTGCATCCTAATTAGTCCCACTGAATCAATGTTACAAAGAGACAGAGAGCTTGAAAACAACCTCAGAAACAGCCACAGATGTTTCTCATTTTTTAATTATAACTGGCAAAACATCATTGTCATGGTTACATGTCACACTATTACTTTTAAAAAACAAGAGCCAGTGGAATGTCAAGGAAATGAATGAACCAAGTAGCCCTGGATACTTATTAATAATAGTCATTGTTGGCAATTCTTGAAAAGAAAGTCTCGGATGTTTTGCTTGTTGCTGACTTTGCTAACCTGCCTTTGATTCCCTTTGGACAAAATTCTCTGGCTTTTATGTCATTAGACCTCTGAAGTGTTATATAGGACTCCAGAGACTGAAACTGCCATTTCTAATTAGGATTTCAAGATTTATTTTGGTAACCAAAAGATTTCATCAGATTCTTTTTTAAAAAAAATTAGAAACACCATGTTTTATAATTATTTTCTAAAGAGTGCAAAATACGTTTTTAACAACTTAATAAGGTTTTTTTTTATATGCACTCTGCTTTTTATATCTGCATTAAAAAAAATAATAATGAGACATGTTCATGGAAATTAGCCTATTTAGAGATTTAGTAACAAAATATGAAATGATTTTGAAAATTCATGCAGCAGCCATAAATTTCAGATTTCCATGGGCACTGGAATTTTCAAGCCAACCCACTGATCTGCAGTGATATATAAAATAAAAATTTAGACAGAGATGGAAGATGGAGCTGCAGGTAAGGAAATGAACTAAAAGTTCAGAGATCAGGGACAAAGGGAGGTGCTACAGGAAAAAAAATAGCACAGAACAGGACCATAAAACATGTAGTACCATAGAGGATGAAGTGGACACATAAAATTAGAAAAAAAACCAATCCAATAAGAATAGTCAGCATAAGACAGGAGATAGAATAGAATAACAGAGTTGGAAGGGACCTTGGAGGTCTTCTAGTCCAACCGCCTGCTTAGGCAGGAAATCTTACACCACTTCAGACAAATGGTTATCTAATCTCTTCTTAAAAACTTCCAGTGTTAGTAATGGAACCAATGAGAAGAGCAATACAGGGAATATTGCAGTCAATGTGAAAGACTAAATAGCCTGCCCGCTCAACCCTTGTCTGAGCTCAAGGCCTGGGGGAAGAGCCAGGTTTTTCATGACCTTCCAAAAGTAGGGATACATCAAATGTCAGGTAGGAAGAGCTGGGGTGGCTAATTGCAAGAGGTGACAACATTTAAGGGAGGTCGCCCACCCCTTTTAACCTAGTAGGATGACAAGATGGTCCCATAAATAACCTGGTCATGTGCCATGTAGGGCTTTAAAGATGATAACTGGCACCTTGAATTACACCTGGATAGCAAGTGGGAGACAGTGCAGCTCACACTGTACTGACTCACACATAACTCATTTATTTATTTATTTATTTTATTTGTCAAGTACATATTAGATAATATATATAATTATAGGCATGAATTGAGTACAT
>JANHFK010007467.1:398425-409438 GCA_036250565.1 Sibynophis collaris | reverse complement strand
TGACAGGGAGCCGCAGCAGAGGAGTGAAAGAGCCACATGCGGCTCCAGAGCCGCAGTTTGCTGACCCCTGGCCTAGATATATTATTTTCAACATCATCTCCCTGTCCCTGATATTTATAAACAGTTTTATGATGAGACTCAAAAGCACAGTCAATTCAGAAATAATCAGTGCTTTATATGGATTAGACTGACAGTAAGTTGGATAATAAAATTCAACATTAGAATTTCTTGACAACAGTGATTACAATTCTATGCACACCACATGCAGACATTTAACTGTCAAATCCTCCCACATTAAACTCCAAGGGAACAGATTTTCGTTAACAGCCTCAGGATATGCTTGAAGAAACCAATTTTTGTACCATCAACTCTAATTATCTTTAAACTAATAGAAAGAGAAAAGAAGTATAAAGAATTCCAGAGCAAATGACAAGACAAACTTCAAATTATAAAGTTATCCCGCCTGCATTTATTTTTAAGTAAGTTCCACTGTGACATTGAAGCTTCCTAAGTACCCTAGGTATATAGATAAGAGAATTGGCAGCCAAATTTTCAAGAAATGTCCAGCCTTATTACTGCATACTACATCTTGATAAAACATCCTATTACAGTACATCACAACCTGATCAAATGGGTTCCAAGCTGATATATACCTCATTCAGTCATTAGGTTCATCAGATTCAGAACATCAAGTCTTCACAGACTGTTCCATGCAATCTATTTTGTAAAAAGTCTCCAGATGATCTGCAGACAAATTTACCTAGTTCAAACATACTTCTGATTACTCAGAAGTAAAACGTAAGAGTTCGACGTTAATTTGGGACTGTACCTTCCAAAGCAAAAAAGACTTTATGTTCTCATGAAAGCTACTTCAGAGCTCCATGCATCCTTAAGCTGCAGAATCACATTTTTGCAACTATAATCAAGAAACATTAAAAAATAAAAACCGCAAAAATAATGTAGGGAAATAAACACACGCACGCACGCAGCCCAACAGAGAAAAATACTCAATTCTTTCTCTTCCTTCATGAATGCAAAACTTAATTTGGGGACCATATTGTATAGCTTCAGCTAATTTTCAACTATTTCCCCGAGTTTATGCGGAGTATGACTTTGCCAATCTAGTCTCCCATTAGACTAGGAGTCACACACAATTTCACTACAGGAAGCAAACTGAAAACAAAAGATAATACACTTTGTTCCCCTCCGGCTCTAGTCAATCAAGTTCTTTTCAACCTCCTACCAGAAATGTTACATGCATTAAATGAGCTGGATGAGCGATCCTGCAAAACTACTATTACAGACAAATAAACAAACAGAGAATTACAAGTAAGAAAAGGCAACTGAGACTCAATCTCCAACAATGCCCCAAAGAGAAAATAACATCTAAGCTTCCCAGTATCTAGCAACAAGGTGCTAGCAACATCGGAATAGAAGAGAGGAATCTACCACGGGGAAAAAAAGAGCCCAGATCGCTAACCTTCTCTAATACACGCTGCCGCTTCCCAGAAAGCAAAACGCCGGTGTTACAGGAAATAAGCTCCGGGAGGGAAACGCCACTCCGGAAAAAAAAAAGATCCTCAGCCCAAGAGATGATGGGGGAAAAAAAATCCATCTAGTGGAACTATACGGTGAGAAGAAAAACATATTTTGATTAGAAATGAGACATCTGAAGTTATATCCATGATATACATCCATTCCCTAAGGTGATGGATGCTGGGAATTGTAATTCAACTATACCTAGAGCTTCATGAGCTTGTTCAAAATTCCGATCCATCATGTCAGCGGGGCAACTTTTTAGGCATCCTTTCATTAGATCGTGGGATTTTGCCCATTACATTAATTAAATCACAGCACAAAAAGGGAACATAAACAATTGTGGGAAGGTTCCCTTGAGCTCTGTGATTTGGCATTTGGTAATTGCATACTATATATACAGCCTTTAAAAACAAAAATAATTGTGTATCCCAGTGCTTTTCCAAAAACACGAACCGATTTCCTCATAATGGGGAAATTATAGATAATTTGATAAGCATTGTTAGTATTTTCCGTTTAATTTCTGTTCCGTCAGAATAGTTTTAGTAAAAAGTAGTGGATTTAAGCACTGTCTATAAAATTCACATATACTTTCTCCATAGAGGAAAAAGAAATATATATACTTATTATATGCAAGCAGGTTTTTACAGTGTGAACTAAATTAAAAATAATGTCACTGGCTGTATAAAAGTAATTCTGTCTGCATGAGTGGCACATAAATAATTTTAAATAATCGTTTCTGGAGAGGCTTTTAAGATGTATATTTCACATGGAAATCCATATCATAGTTGCTCAGAATTTCCAACATTATTACAGAAATTCCTACAAATGTCAAAATTCAATTTGTTGATTAATAGTATTAGTTGCTTAGCTCATATTATTACTTCAGGATTATATGGGCTTTGGGTGGTTTTATAGACATTATGTCCCAGACAAGAATGCCATTGATTTCAGTGGTATTTACTCCATTCTAAGACTATTTTAGATTGCAGTTTTAGGATTGAGTTCTGAAATAGATCCTAGTGACACAATTAAAAGGATCATTACAGGGACATCGGTGAGAAGAAAGAGGCAAGGACTAAAGCATTAGAAATTTAAAAAAGAGAATTTTGTAATCTTTACAAGAAAGGAGAAACAAATGTTGTTCATAAAAAACATTATGCTGCCCCTCTTCTGAGAACACTTCAGATTCACAGGTCTTTTCATTCACAGATAATTTAAGCATATTTGCTTACAGTTGCAATAGAAGTGGGGGTGGGAAAAAGTTGGAAAATATGGAGGTGAGTTCCAGCAATACCTTTTTAAAAATTGGAAAACAGAAAACTTTCAACTGAACAGAAAAGACAAGACTCACAAAGAATTAACATATTTAAATAATGGATCATATTCTCCAGCTGTTCTCACAACCAAGTTGTCAGGCCTATGGTGGAATGTTGCCTCGATTCCCAGGAGGGAGAGATAGCATTTGAGCCCAAAGATGACACAGTAACATCCAATTGAGTCCAGTTCTTCCTTTGTTTATACCTAATAGAAAGAATCTTGCCAGAGTAAAGCTATAACCTTATAACCTAATACATGTAGAGTAGAAGATTCTAATGTGCAGCTACTCTGAAACTTTTCTTCCCACCCTCACCTATCCATCTGGAGGCTCTTATTTGGGGACTTTTGGGGAATGTGCTGTTTCCCTTGGGAAGCCAGGTAATTGCTGAGATTTTCCCCCCCCACACACACACACACATTTCTACTCCAGTTGCACATTCCATCAATATTGTTTATTTTCAATACAGCTCTGTCCATGAGGAAGACAAGAAGTTGATATAAGGAGTTTTGATGTATAGATATGGAATGAAAGTCTTAAGTGTATGCAGATTTTGCTATCTATTAGCTGTGGGTAAATAATGAACTTGTGGTGTTTCATTTTAATATTCTTAAACTAATATGAATTCCACATACAATCTATAGCTCGCAAACTTCCAGGGAAAAGGGAAGAAGAATGGCTAAATATGGAGAGAACCTCATCTTACAAATACATATGCACATTTTGAGCAACTCAAATATTATCAGTGATTCTCTTAATAGTGTTGTGAATATATTTATGTAGATTAACAAGTATAATAACAGTGGAGATTGGATTTAGACAACACTGGATTTGAATTCTTTTGATTGCATTTTGATCGTTTTTATCTTGTATGTCTATGAGTGGTGCAGCTATATATTTGTTAAATATTATGACTTTGTATAAATATACAAAAGTATGAAGGCTATTGCTTAGCGCATTGTAAGCCGCCCTGAGTCTTCGGAGAAGGGCGGCATATAAATCAAATTTAAAATAAATAAATAAATAAATTAATTAATTAAATGCTTTCTACGGCAAAAATGAACCATTGTTAGCTTTAAGATATCAGCAAGAGGCTAATTCTACTCTTAGGCATCATGCACCAATCAGTCAGCTTTGTGGAGTTCATTTCATAAAGTAATTTCTATAATCAACCACCTTATAGGACCGTGGTGGCTTACATGGTTAGGATGCTGGATTGACAATCAGCAAGCCCAATTTGAAACTGGAGTGCTGCTGCGTGATGGGGTGAGTTCTCGTTATTCGCTCCAGCTCCTGTCAACCTACCAGTTCGAAAGCAAGTCATTGTGAGTAGATAGATAGGTACCACTTTGATCGGCACATTAATGGGGATGTGAAAGGAGCCCCCAACTGGCCATCCCCTGGGCAACAGTGATGTTGAAGTGCCTCAATCCTTCCAACACAAACAGGAAGGGATAAGCACCTTTTCCTGAGCAAATACACAGCTATCCAGAACTCAGAGCTTCATTAACTTAGTACAATTTATAAGGAGATATATGAGCCTTAAGGGTGTTTTGTATATGCCTACAATAATAACTTAGTATTTATTAAAGATCCTTCACATTCATATTTCTGGAATGTTTGAGCAATGCCTCACCACTTGGTGGCATATGTACATTTCTCTACAACTTTGTAAGTGCAACAGTTTGCTAGCCCGCAGCCAGCCACGATCTTTGCTGAAATGAACACTGTTGCTCTTGTTAAGCAACCAAAGTGTATTCTTACAGAGTATCAGAAGTATCAGATCTTTGACTCCAAGGGCCTTTTGGTCTGTAATTCAATAGGAAACAGGAAGAAAGGAAGGCAAAGATGAAAGAGGAATGATTTGAGTTCATAGTGTGCATGTATTTAGGTTTAGTAACAGTAAAGCAGAATAGAGAGAATAATGTATAGTGCCTTGAAATAGCTGGGGTTTAGGAAACAATTTGGAGGCTATATGAGAAAGTATCAGAAAAATATTCAGGGAGGTGAGCACTACCAGAAGTGGAAAGAAAAGAACAATAGAGAAGATGAACTCCTTTGACAGCTAGATGTTCCGGAGGAAGGATGGGGATGGAGGGCTCAGAGGCTATGTTGGATCTAGCAAGTCAGTGAAAGAATTTTACATTGGGTGGGTAAAGAAAGTTAAGCCATAAAAGATGCCACATCTTTGCCAAGGCAATACCAATCCAGCAGTCAAAATATCAAGAACTATATTCCTATTTAATCAGGCACACTTCCTGAATATTCTCCTAAAATATGCATTTCACACTGCTCTTCACGAAACACACAATTAATTATAAATAGGTCAGCAGATAATCAAGCACTTCTACATTCTATTTTTACACCAGGAAATAGGCCTAATCCTTGGTAATCACTTATTTCTGTTTTAATTAGCCACACACATTCTTTCAAAGAAAAACACGGAAGAATTCCAGAGATACTGCTTTTTTAATTCCATCTGCATAATTTCCAATTAGGAAATGCTTGATTTTAGAAGGTACAAAAGAGGTATCTGATATAGAGTCAATAAATAAATTATTGTATTATGACTTGACTCAGCAAACAGCCACTTCCTGGTCATTCATTAGATTGAGTCCATATGTTACTCAGCCTTGTAAGAATACAGGGAAGGCAGATTTGTTGGATCTATTTTGTTTTTTGCTTTGGATTGTAGGTGGTATTTTCCTTTGGATTGTTTTTCTTTTTACTAGAATTGTGAAATCTATCAATGGCATCTAATTATAAAAGGCAAATCTGGATAATGAAAGCATATACAAATTGAAGAAAAATTGAAGTCTTTCCTAATATAATCTACTCCTACTGGTCTGTAAATTTCACTGTGACTTTTTCCACTTGGAAAGAATATATTGAACAAAACTCACAAAACTATTGATTTTGGTGTTAAATTGACCCAGGATTTCTCCACACTTTCTTTTAAAATAAATGAGACACACTTGGCAGTAGTGAAGGATTGCAGGAACTCTTGGGAAAAGGCCTACATTGCTTCCTATGACACATTCTTGTAATGATATGGAAATCTACATCACTCTAAAATTATTACAAACCCAATAAAGTCCATGAATGTTTCATTTTTTTCTCCCTTTGCTCAGACTGAAGGATTATAAGAATTGTGGTCTAATACGTCTGAAGAGTATCAAGTAGGGTAAAGCCGGTGGGTACGCTCGGAAAGGGTGGGATTTAATATCCTTTCATGCAAAAATGACTTCTGTTGTTTCAGTAGAAAGGATTTAGTCAGTAGGCTTTTGTCAAAGTCTCTATGGCAGCAGGAACATTTTGAGATAAATGCAGACTGAAAACATCTCATTTCAGTGAATTCTTATAGCAGAAGTAATTTATTAGGGTGCCTTCAAGACAAAATATCCTAGTGTTAACAGACAAACAGCATCATAGAATGATTCCTTCTTTTTGGATGGCTTCTGGTGAAAAACAAGAAAACAGAGGAAGGTGTTTTTTTAAAAACAAAATTAGAAACTATTTAGCTATGAAGGTCAGCAGGATGATTTTGGGCCAGTCACTCAACTCTCAGCCCAACCCACCTGACAGAATTGTTGTGGGAAAAATAGGAGGAGGAAAATGTGATGCATATTTCCGCTCCCTTGAGTTATTTGTAAAAATAATAAAGTACAAAAATAGCAATAGCACTTAGACTTATATACCACTTCACAGTGCTTTACAGCCCTCTCTAAGCGGTTTACAAAGTCAGCCTATTGCCCCCAACAATCTGGGTCCTCATTTTACACACCTCAGAAGGATGGAAGGCTGAGTCAACCTTGAGCCTGATGAGATTTGATCTGCCAAACTGCTGGCAGCTGGTGATCAGCAGAAGGAGCCTGCAGAACTGCATTCTAACCACTGTGCCACTGCAGCTCTTACATATTTATGTATAAATAAATAAATCTCTCTGTATAACTGAGATGGGCTGATAGCAGTGTAAAAGCTTCATTTTGATTTAAAAGGTACTTCAGGTGCAAAATGCTCTCCTGATACATTTAAAAGCAAAAATTCAAAATCATGATAGTTCACTTGGTTGGGGATCAGGAGCATTCACAGAAGGGAGAGAGGTTCGGGGGGGAAAAAATCAAGATTTGGGGATTGGGAGGGTTGAGCACATGGCCCTGCCCATCATCTTGGATTTTTCTTAACCTCTCCAGTAGGGATAATGAGATTTCCAATCAAACGCATCTGGAATGTGCCAAAATATGAGAGGAATATTAATCCTGCTGGAATTTCTTCTTCTTTCTGTCCCCAGCAGTATGCTTCCTCATGCGTTTAAAATGTATTTCTCACACCAGGAGGACTTAAATCATTAGATCCAGATAATAGCCTGGTTGATATTTAACACTATGCCATAATCTGTGGTTTCAAGATAATGCTAAAATAAAAACAGTTCACCTTCTGACTGAGGAACTCAGCTATAGAACAATACAGAACAATGCTCATTTTTATTAAAGGTGATCCAATAATTTAGTACTACAGGATGAATCCCAAGCTTTGTGTCTATCTTTAAAGTTTCCATGAGATTGGAAAACATTCATTTTTTTGCTGTAATTATTACTTTGACTGAACTGAAACAGTGTGGGGCTAATTTTCAGAATAGTTAATTAAACAAGCCAGGATCGATCTCCCTAATGAAAACTAATAATGATTCTTTGTTTTGAACAGAGCAAGCTATTGGTACAGTTTACAGCATAATGGTTTAATAAGCATAACAATTACAGGAAAATATATTCCAGTAAAAACAGATGACCAGTGGAACAGATCTCTGAGAGGAGGAGTGAGTTCCCTCTGCTGGTTATGTTTAAGGAAATGCCAAACAGCCATCAGCCAGGAATGCTTTATCTGGATTCATTCATGGAGTTGAAGCCAGTGCCACAAATCGTTACATGATGGTCCGGTTTAAAAGGTGGCAAATGTAAGAAAGGATGCAGAAAATCAGGCATATAACTCTTTTTTCAGGCAGTATACTCATAGTTTATTAGATAGGGATTGTTATGACTGAAATTGAACAGAGTGCAAGTAGATATTTTCTCAGTTCAGCAGCCACTTTAGATCAAATAGCTGTTTCCAATTCAATATCCACATGTCAAAAGGAGTGCCACACGTGCTAAGAAACAACAAGATTCATTAGTCCTTTTATGCATTAAACAATGCTTAAGCATAACTGATCAACTCCTTGTTTCCAGGTTCCCCACATATTTGCTAAGGAGTTTTGCTATTGCAGAATTAGGCACCTGTCCAACAAGAAGCAGAAACGTGCCTGTTACTATTTAAGCCAGGTTTTTTTTTTCTCCAAAAATAGTTCAACTGCCTGCCTGCTGTGGATTTCCCAACGCTGATCTTGGTCTGTGACCAGATGGCTGTTCAGTCCATACAGCTGTACTCTGCACATGGAAACATGGCAGCACTGAGCTTTCTTTCCCTGGACAGTATTATTAACATTTCTTTCATCTCACAAAGAAGGCTGCTGCTGTGTTCTTTCCATATATAGTAAGGTCAAGAAAGCACAGGAGCAGCCGAAGCATTAATTATAGGTGACAGGTTTGCTGAGTGAAAGCAGAAGGTAAGCTGTAGACAGGAGAAGCAAAGCAGGGAAATTGCTTTAGCATTTCAAAGATTTGTCTGAAGCTGGCAAAAAAAATATCACTGCAGCATTCACTCTTTTGTTTTTCCTAAGCTACCATAACACCACCACCAAATTCACACATCATACTAAACCACAATGTAGTTCAATTGCTTGTTGGCTAAGTGTGATGTGTCAAGCCACACACTATGGTTGGTTATAAGTTATAGTATGGTATCAGTTTCTTGTCAGTATTCTGCCATATCCCCGTGAGGTCTTTTTCATTATTATTTATTACATTTATTATCCATTTATTGTCCAATGTCTTTGGGGCAGCAATCATGAATTAATCATTTAATACATTGATTTTCAGCCCAGGAGTTAGATCAGGAGTGTCAAACTCGATTTCATTGAGGGCCCCATCAGGGTTGTGTTTGACCTTGGGGCGCAGGATGGGCGTGGCCCTCTCGACGCCACTCATGTCAGAGAGCACCTGTGGTAGCCAAGTGCTAAGGCAGGATTTCCCTCAGACCCTTCCTTCCTCTCATTATAACCTTCCTTCCTTTTCTTCTTTTTCCTTCCCTCTTCATTCTCTTTTCTTCTTCCTTTCCCTTTTTGCTTCTTTTTCCTTCCTTGCTCTCTTCCCATCTTCCCATCTTTTTCTTTGTCTTTCCTCTTTCCCTTTCTCCTTTCCTATCCCTTCTTGGATTTCTCCTTTTGTTTTGTTTTGTTTTTAGTTTATTTTGCTAGCCCTCTGCCAGGGAAAACGGAGCTTGTTTTCGCTGGCAGAGGGCTGCAGGAGGCCATTGTCGCCAAAACAGGGCCCAGGGGGGCTGCACGTGGCCCTCCCAAGCTCCATTTTTGCTGGCAGAGGCACCACGGGCCGATCCTTTGCTGTTTCCAGGATGGCCCCGTGGGCCACATCTAAGCACTCCATGGGCTGGATGCTGCCCACTGGCCTTGAGTTTGACACCCGTGAGTTAGATAGGCTTAAGTTATCCTTAGCAGTTCTGTTTTCTCTAAGCCAACAGTTACCCAACATATTTTTGACTGTATGTATAATCTGTTGCATTTTCTCAGATTTTCTATAGGTGAGGCAGTCAGTTCACTTGTAGAGGATGGGAAAAAACTGGACACTAGTTATATTTTAAAGTTGGCCCCTCTATTTAATGTACTGTTTTTCATCCTATCCACCATCTGGTGAGCTTTTTTCCCCTTTGTATTAGGTTTAATGCTTCTTCTGTTTTATTGGGCAGTTCTTCATCTCCCAGAACAGCTGTTCAGCAGGCATGGATAGATACTGGATTTTGACAGATTTCTATCCAAGTGGCAAGGCCATCTGTCAATCACCATGGTTTTGTATTGGGCTTCTCATGGACCAGTGACATTTGGAAACTGGAATGGCAGCAAATCTAGAGGGTTTCACATATGGCTTTGCTTAACATGCTTTGCACACCTGAAATCAAGAGAACTTTTATCTGATGGCAAACCATAACTGGTGTTATAAGGCAGGATAGGAATCAGTAGTAAGGACAGTAAAGGTTAGCTAGTATAGTTTTATGCCAGATCAAGGACAATTAAATTGTCACGGGGGAAGTGCTAACTTTGTTGGGATTTCACTGATACTACACCAAACCTGGCAATGCCTTCACTCTCAATTACACAACTAACACTATGAAATCAGATTAGGTACAGTGCTCATCCTAAACTATAAATCATAGAAAAATGCTCACGGACCTCTTAATACATTAAAAAATAAAAATCGACTAGGTAGTGTTATAGGAACAAAATTGAAGCTAAGAAAAAATACTAAGAAGTAAGAATAAAAGGGTTATTCTTCAGAAAATATAGATTCAATATTGATAAAATAAAAGTTTCTACTTCCACTCAGTGTCAGAATGTTTGTTATAAGCAGCCATTATATTGTAAATGGTCATTGTACATATTGTGATCACCATGTGTGCATTTTTTGCATTTTTTTGGTCCAGTCAGCATTGAGCAGATATTGTTACTTGATCACTTTCAGTAATTCCATCCCACATCCATGTGTGCAGCTCTGAAGAATTCTTCAGCACCTATGCTTGTTTGTGAGGAAACTATTTTTATTACAATGCTATTGCTATTTGGCATTTAGTTTCAGATTACAGATAGGACAATAGGGCATTTTATCCTGAAATATGCCCTGATTATTTTATGGTATTAGTTAAACTATTCTGAAAAGTCAAATGTGATTTAGGAAATACGTTTGGGATAATAAGGCAACAAATACTGAAGAAATCAGATTGATAAAACAATATTTTGCCATTCTTTTTTTTTTCCTTATGTAAGCCTCAAGCTCGCTATCTGGCTAATCTTTCAGCAGAGGTGTCAATGGGATGGGATAACATTACTTAAGATCCAGACATAGAAAGTGCATACACCAATAGGCCAAAGGTCTGAAAGAAATGGGAGGCAATACACTAAGACCAGGGGTGGGTTCTAAATTTTTTTACTACCGGTTCTGTGGGCGTGGCTTGCTTGGTGGGTGTGGCTTGGTGATCATGTGACTGTGGGCGTG